>APFE031059593.1:133858-192042 GCA_000404065.3 Pinus taeda | reverse complement strand
TTTTTAAGGAATCTTTACCAGATGACATTGATTTATGTATTAACTGTTGAATTAATTTTATCGACTCATCTCAATAAACAATCTTTTTTGTTCAAAGATATCTTTATATTTACTGTCAATTACATGAATTATCCTAGTTCACTATTGTTCAATAAGAATTCATATTTAGAAGAACAAATGAATGATAGCAACATGGTAAATATGAATTTGGAAGGGTAATTTTTTCACGCCATCCCCTGCTCTTAAGGAGCAGATTTCCCCCCCCACATATTAAGTAATATGTCAAGGGTTAATATTAATGAGAGTGTAATTAAAAAATATAAAATAAGAAAAATTGAGAGATAGGAGGTCTCATTACAGCCAACTTACCATGATCACGATCCCTAACTGAAGTGACATTACTATTACTGGTCACCAAGCTAGGGTAATGGCTTTTGGTTGTTAGGTTGAAAGACAAGAGGTCTCATCACGAGACGACTTGTTCACTCTTGTTAGTTTTTTTGAGTGGCACTGTCACTATCTGGTCACCAAGTCAGGGCAACGATTTTCAGTTAATTACTGAGAAAACTCTAAAAAAATATTCTAAGTAGCTCTGAATTTGTGTTTAATAGATGGGTACATGCACGTCAGTTGGTTAAAGGGTAACCCTATTAAGGCTATAGATGTCTATCAACAGTAGTGGATCTACCCGTGGTAACTAAATTATGATTATACCAACTTCCATAACTCGTTGCTTATCTTTTTAATTTATCATCTTTATGGATCCTTCTGAATATTTAGTGATTTTTATTACAATTTTTGTAAATTGCTAGCCCTTTAATAAATGTATTGATGAAATTTCATATTATTTCGTAGATTGAATTCAAAGACATTAATCTTTAGTATGTGATACATGGCTATAAGTGCATCTGATTCTTTCTCCTTTCATTTTGTTTCTTTTCAGACAAAGAAAGTTGGTTCTGCCTAACAAGTCATCAATTGTTGGTAGGCTAACCACCTCCCCTCTCATTTTGTATTAAAAACAATATGGGCACCTCTTTATCCTTGCCTTTAGAGTTTTCCCTTTTGGTTTTTTATTTGATGAGGTTTGACATTAGTGGTTTCTAATGTACAATTCTTGTGATCATTTTGAGATTATGTGACATGACCTTGATCGCCTTGCACAAAGGTACATTTTTATGTTTGTTTCAATATTCATTGTTTCATATTTCGTTGGGTATCCATGAAAAAAGAGATAACCTTGAGACCTACCATTCCATATTTAAATATGAATGGTAGAAAGAACAAGTCCTCTATAGAGTTTACATTTTGTAGTAGCCTTGTCTTGTATTTAAATTACATAAATCTTCCTAATGTTGTGTTTCTCACATTGAATGAGTAATGTATATATGTTTTGACCTTGGTACCTATGTTTGTATGAATACATGCATGGCCATAACCTATTCTATGGACTCTCAAACCTTATGTTTAAACCCATGCCTTGTTCACATATTGGTTTGTTTCCATATGTTTATATTGCTATGCTCGAACCTTGATTAATATACAGGATTTAATTTATCGAATCCAATGAATGATTTGGGGTTATGATTATAGTTCATGTGAATATAGATATGTTGGCTGAAGTTTCTCGATATGTAATTATGAGGCGTGATGCTCTCTAAGTTACTATTTATTGTCTCAGGTTTTGTGTTATTGATCTGTGGGAGATCTGTCTAGTTTGTCAGGGATGGATATCCCGATCGACACCATCTATAACCAATCTTTCATTCATAATCATCGGTGTTGTAACATTATTTAGTTTTGATAAGTTTGCATATTAGTCAAAATAATTTTAAAATGTTAAGTTAGTATATGGATGCAAAAGAAAGAAAAGTTAAAATGTTAGGAAAATTTGATGTTTTATAGGCATCCATATCAATAGAATGTTAGGTGTTAGCTGCCTTAAATAAAGAAGGCAAAAGGAAAATAAAATGCTAGGGAAGCAAAAGAAAAGAAAGGCTTCATTTTATGTTTTTTGTAAATGCACAAGCTGCTAGTATAAATGCGCCACAATCAAACAACAAATGTGTTTTCATGCGCAGAAGAAAAATACAGAAGAGTAAAGGTTTACTTTAAAAGTTATATATATAAATTTTGGGTATTAAAACTACCTAAGTTTTAAATCCCATATCCTAAGTTTTAATCTCATATTACCCCTCCGCTCATAATTCCCTTCACTTTCATATCCCTAAGTCATTTCACCCCCTCATACATTATAAATCATTCACATTATGCGGCTATTAATCTTCTCGACCCCAACGATGTGATCCCATCACATCATGATTAATTCCACGCCATTTTACAACTTCATCTCCATCCATCTTCCCACATTCGATGAACCACATGCGATCCCCCCCCCACCATCCGAGCTTTACTGCCGGGTGGGGGGGTAAAAAATGGGTGGTATACCAAACCGCTCCCGCCCCTACGTGTGAGTTCCTTAGCATTTCGGACCCCCCATGAGTGAAACCACAAACCACTCAACCCCTCCCCCCCCCCCCCCCCCCCCCCCCCCCCGCCCGAAATATGAGTTTCCAGTTGCGTGCCCGATACGCTTACCTGACCGTTGCGCTCCCGCCATTCGCCTTCTGCCACCTCATCCATCCGTTAAACTCCATCAAATCACATTCATTCCCTCCAGAATTAACTCGTTAAGCATTCAATTGGCTTAGCCGTTAATTCAATGAACCCGCGCTATCAACAAAAAACCAAATTGCTATATAAACCTCCTTCCCATTTATGAACAGGTTACTAAATTCATGTTTTGTCAATGTCTTTTGATTTGATTACAGGTTGCTGGACTCAATCTCGACATTGTCAATCGCCAATGACATTCTCTGTCTAATCATTTCCAGTTTATTCCTTCAGTTCCTGTCTCCAGAACCTCACTTCTGTCTGTGAATTGTCTCTTTCCAATCCATTTTTCACTCTTGCTCTTAGCCATAGCCAAAATGCCTCCAAAGGACAAAGGGCTAGAGGAAATTGTCAATCCTCTGATCCATCATCCTATAAACCTTCATCACATTCCTATGGCTGATCGAGATTACAAAATTCATGAGACACTCTGTGAACTTGACCTCTTCGAGATGTACTGCTCACTCGAGGACAAGTATATTGATAAATCAGATGATATCCAACTGTGGAAGTCAAACCTACATCATTATATCTTTCCTCGTACCCACAACACCCCTGATTTCATTAAGAAATGTCATGCTTCATACTTTCCAAGCCAAAGGGCCATAGTCACTCCCATTGGACAAATTCTGTTTACCATAACCCCTCAGGCCATTGATTAGAGGATGCAAGCCCCCATAGTAGACAATGCTACCCCATTTTCTTATGAAGAACTGGTTGAAATATACCAGAAACTAGACTTTGCTAAGAGAGCTCAAACTCTTGAACTATCTTTAACACAAGATGCTGCATTACCAAAGAAAAATCCTCCTTATACCTCCTCCATATTCCCTGAGAGAGGCAAGCAAATTATTACTGTCACTTCCTATATCCTTGGCTACTACTCTGATCAATGGGTAGATGAGGCCATTATAGGATTTTTATCCATATTCTCTGCTACTGCTAAGCCCTCAATTGTGTTTATTTCAGCCATTTTCTTGCAGAATCCATTCATCAGCAATTGGTTAAATTTCCAACTGAGGAGGTATTTAAATATGCCTTTGTGTTAGTCTACATGTTCCTATACTTTTAGGGGGAGAATATTACCCTTTCTTTGCAAAAGCTGGATGAGAAGGGAAACCAACAGCTAATAATTTTCTGGACTACTCTCGTCATGAAGGAGCAGAAAGAGTACACTTACAACAATTTACATAGATATTTGTTCACCCAGCCATAGGTCTAATGAACAACAGAATTGAACTAAGAATTAGTGAAGAGATCAGAAGGGTGTTGCAGCTGTTAGATCAAGTGCAAACAAGAGACTGGTACCTGTATGAAAATTATACATAAATAAGGATATTTGGATGTGAGCTCCCATTTACAAACTGCAAAAATTCCTCCCAATGAGGATTTTTGCCTTGGAGTACATTAGGAAGATGATCAACATGGATGAAGTCCACTTCGTTGCTGCCAAGAAAAAGTCCCAGTTTAATTTAAAAACACAGGTTGACCCTTTCATTTGCAACAACAGTGCATTAAGGGAAGAGGCAGATAAGCTTTTGAAGGAAATGCAATTCAATCTCAGTTTTACCTGGTCTTATGATCCATTAGGGATCATTTCTAAACTAAGGATAGAAACCAAGTCTACTCCTTAATTTCACACACCCAGGCCAAAAATAGAAAAATACAAAAATTAGCTAGAGTGGGTTGAGAACACTTTACAGGAGGCAGAAGAGCATCAGGTCTCATCATCAATAGTGCAGACTCCTACCATGTAGGAGAAGACATCCAAGAGGAGTAGAGAGGAAGAGTCCCCTTTGGGGACTGATATTTTCAGTGAGGGGTTTAAAATTATGTACATAAAGAAGGCTAAGCTTAGTTCCAGACTAAGCCTTACCAAAGATTCAGAGCAACAGACTATCATCACCACCAATGAGCCACTTCTTTCTTCACTAGTGGGTGATCAGTCTACACAGTCTCCTATTACCTCTTCAACACTTCACAAGAGCAACAACAAATAATGCAGACATGTACATCTACTTCAGGCGAGGCAGAGAAGAGCATAATGGATATCTTTAAGGAAATAAAAGTTAGAAACGAAGCATTGAATATTAACAGTTACAACCAGTTTTGGAAGTAGACTTCTGGTGCCCAAAGTAGGCTGCTGTCAGCCTTTGACTTGGAGAAGGGGAAAGTGCAGATGGCATTCCTTCAAGCACAAGTTCCTCAGCCCAAGAGAACATTAGACTACAAAAATACATCTTTTGAGTTTAATGTCAAGAATATACATCCCATTGACCAAATGGAGATGCATAAGCAAACTGTGAAAATGATTTTCTCTACTGTCACTAACACTGTCATGACTTTGTCCAAATTACAAGTTACACTAGCAAATGTCGAGGCACAACTTAAGATGGAGAAAGTTTCTGCTCTTGCCAAAGACACCAAGATTAAAACCTTGGAAGGTTTGGTAATCAAACTGGGTTATGATCCTGCAAATATCAATGCTGCAGAGGAGCTGGTCAAAAAGAAGAATTTTGATATAGCAGCTTTGAGGAAGCAGTTAAAACTGCCAGCTACTGAAGATCCTCTAGCTAAGGATATTGTAGAGATCGAGACTCATCACAGGAGCCTCTTCAAGGAGAAGACGTAGAATACCTTATTCTTCTTCAACTTTACACCCTGAAGATATTCCATCTGTAGATCGCTTTTCATTTATACCCACCGATCTTGATTGGATTGAACTACCTCCTAGGGTTTCTGATCTTATTTCTAGAGGAGTAGATCTTCCATCAACCTTTTTGATACAGTCATTGGAAACATATCAAGTTCCATCCATCCCTATCAAATCACCTTCATTTGAGGAAGAATTGGGTTTACATTTAGCTGAATTCAAACCTTAAGATTTCATTACTCCAACCCCTTGTTCTATTCCATTATCCTCAACTAATTTTGAAGAGATATTTTATGTCTATTTGAATCCCTTATTTGAAAATAAGGAAGGCTTCCCACCAGGAGTTCATAAATTGGTTATCAAAACCCCTTTCAAATCCTTAAAGAGGTCTCCTCCCTGACCTCCACATATTAATACACCTACTGACTGTTGGGAACGGGATCCCCCAAGGGTAGTTTTGGGGCTAAGAGCCCATGTTAAGTCATTTTTTGTAATATAATTGTTTAGACTCCACATTTTGTGGTCGCAGAGCATGAAGGTGTTATGTGTAGAAAAGGGTAGTCTGCCCTTAGTTTTGTAAAGTAAAGTCAGCTGTAAGAGACCTACCCATGGTCCGCAGACCATGGGATTGCATAAAAAGAGCTAAGATCTAAGTAGTTAGGGAAATCAAGGAATAGAATGATAGATCATGTAATAGAGTGATAGCTCTGAAGAAGAAGTCTAAGTCTTGGGTCGTAGCGTAGGTAGAGGCTTTGCAGCTGAGTGCGCAGAGGCCTAGGGTAGAAGTCCGCAACTCAGTGCATGGACCCCTACAGCTGTGTGCGCAGGGTGGACAGAGTCTATAAACACTTGGAGGATATTAATAAAAGGAGTTATTTTGCAAATTTTGTGTCTTTGTTCTATTGATGCATTTGGATATTTTATGTATGAATTTCCTTTATTATGCTTATATGATGCGTGAATGAATGCAATTACGTTGAATAATTGAACGCAATTACGAATATCTGCTTATGCGATGTTAACTTTAAGTATTTGACGAGATAAGCAAATCACTTAGGATAATTGGGGAATTTATACGACACACTACCATAGCAGCACGAAAGTACCTGATCCACAAAAGGTTGATCGTATACTTTCGCGAAGGTATTGAAGGCTAGAATAGAGGGTTTATCTTGCAAGCCCTAGAGCAAAGCCACCTGCGCGAAGGCAGGGATAGAAGAAATCAAACGACATCACAACCATCTCAGGGTGTTGAAACTTGGTTCCAACATCCCCCCATACTGCTTTGGGTGAGACTTCGGTCAACGCTCCATGGGCTAATGCCGAAAGGGCAAGTAGTGTAGGGATTTGTTTGGCTAATGAACATTGAACCTTGGTTAGGCCCCTTCAAGCCAACAAATGGTTCCGTTGTCGGGACCAGAATCTGCATAAGAGATGTGTGATGTTGTATCATTGGAATCCAACTAAGAAGGAGATTGGAGACTAGTTGGATAGAAATATCCATGAATTCGCGACACAGGAGAATAGAAACCCGCGACTGATAAAGGAACAATGTTTGGAAAGGTACCTGTATACAGAGATCCACGAGATATTTTTCTGCTCCTTCCCTATTGAGCTATACGAGTGGATCATGAAGACAGCAGATAGCCAAGGAAGGTGGAAACTTGACGGTCCTATTGTGTGGACCCTGGAGCTAGTGCGAAGGTTGGAAGCATCGAAGGATAATATCACCGCGCTGTCGATCATTGGCTCGATCGTGTCATAGGAAGATTTGTGATTAAATTCGCGGTCGACACCTCAGTCAGCTACATCGAGGCAGAGTGATGCTTTTTTAAAGGACCGTGAGGTAAGTATGTAAAATCTTTGAATACCTGGATTAAAATGCTATTGTGCGAAAAATGGGTCATGTAGCTACCTTGATGTTCAGAACTACGCAAAGAGGACAACCTTACAGGAATGAAGGAAAAAAGGGTCTGGAGTACAGTCCCTTGGTTTCACCTTCGCGAGGTGACGAAGAAGGGATTACGAAGGTTTCTTCGTGAAGTGCTATTCAGTTAATAAGACAAGGATTCCCGTGAATACCACCTCCACCCACACCACCTTCGACTTCACCACCCTCACCTCCAACTTCACTCGTACCACCTCCACCTCCACTGCGGTTCAGTATGGCAAATACAATGAAGTTGCCTTTGTTCAAAGGCTTGGGAAATGAGGACCCAAACCAATTCTAGTTTGTTGTGAGGGCTATATGGGAAGCTCAACGTGTTACAGATGATTATATAAAGAAGGTGATGCTGGTTAGTACTCTGCAAGATCGCGCACTAACCTGGTATATTAAGTACTCTAACGATAACCCAAATGCTGGAGTGGCAGATATCCAGGCAGCATTGAATAGGGAATTTAGTAGGCCTAAATTTGAGGCACAGTCGATTGTGGGATTCAAAGAAATTGCGATGCAACTAGGTGAGATGCCTTGGGAACTAGACCAGAGGTTGAAATGTACAATCCGCGAAGCCAACATGAATTTGACAGATGGACAACATCGTGAGTGGTTTGTAGCTTTGCTACTACCACATTTAAGGAGTGCACTGTCACAATAGAAGGTAACAACTTAGGCAGAGGCCTTGGAGATTGCCATGAGACTACATGAAACTCCGATACAAGATCCAAATCTAGGAGTTCAGCAGATCCTTGTGCAGCTGAAGAATCTGTGCCTTGAGATGCAAGGTTTGAAGCAGGACATGATGGTTCGACCAGAGGTATACGAGGAGGTATGGTGCTTGAAATGCAAAAGTCAGGGTCATGACAAAGACCATTGCTCAGTCTTTGCAAACTATATTGCAGGAGGAGGACCGATGCCTTTAAGCTCAGAAGCTCAAGAAGGACCTAGCGCAGGGTCTGCATTATGGTGCGCTATCTATCAGGTAGTCGGAAAACATGCCATGGATAACTGTCACTTGCTACAGAAGTTTATATATACACCACAACAACTCTTCTGCAAATTTTGTGGATTGGTAGGGCATGATGAGAGTACTTGTAGGAGCTATGAACTGATGATGTATAGAACTCCCACCTATAGGGTTCAGGCCAAAACGCGGCCCCTTGACTGGAGCATAGGGATGGTGCAGACAAGATTTTAGGGGGATGAAAGAGGGTGAGGCAGAGGAGGACTTGGTAGAGGTCAAGGACACTTGATTTGCTACAATTGCGGAGGACCATGACACTATGTCCATGATTGCACTAATCCAACACGTCTATCGTGCAAGTATTGCACATTGTTTGATCATGAAAAGGAAGATTGTCCTACCCTGATAACTAGGATACGTGACAAAGGGGTGCTACCATCTCCGCCGACTCAGAACCTGTAGATGATGAGGTCTAAGTTGCGGAGGAAGATCCAAACGTAAATATAGTGCTCAAAAGTGGAATTGCGACAGGAGATGACAAGGGGAAACAACTAGAAGACAATACATGGGTTTGCAAAGCCCTGGAAAAGGAGGTTGAGTTCGATTTAGAGCATGCACGTGAAACCTTTATGGAAGCTAAAAAGAGCTTCGCTGAGGCCTCCACCTCAGGAAGCAAGGATAAGCCTGAGTAGGAGATGGACCCCTCTATGCTCACAACTTTTCTGGAGACCTGTATGAAGTTATTGCGCGACAGTAAGGCTGTGAAAGGGTTACAAGAACTCATCAATAGATGTGCTGGAACCGTGCCATATGAGTCATGCGTAGTATGAAATATTGGCAAGCATAAAACAAGGACGGGATGGGAGATGAGATTGACTGCACAGATAGGAGAGTATGAAATAGATCAGGTCATTTTGGACCTGGGGTCAGATGCGAATGTCCTACCAGAGCAAACTTGGGAGTGAATGGGGAGACCTATGCTGCAATGGTCTCCGATTCAGCTAAGGATGGAGAATCATCAAAAGATCATCCCCATGGGGCGGCTACAGGGGGTGACCGTGGATATTGAGGGAGCGAGCGCGCTGGCTGATTTTGAAGTAATAGAGATAGTGGATGACAACAATCCCTATCCTGCGCTCCTGGGAATTGACTTGGCTACTGATATGAATGGGGTAATCAATCTTAAGAAGCGAAAGATGATCTTTGAGAAGAAAATGGCTGCACGTAATAGTACCCCTCGATCGTGCTGAAGGATCACGCTATACTGAACCTGTCCGCGATTATGAGAGTAATGACGACCTGGACTGTATTTATAAGATAACATCGCGAGACCAAGATTGGGTGAATCTCACCACAGATGGAAAGATCACATGGGATCGTGAGAGTTCCTGCACTTCGGACTCCGATTAAGAAATAAAACACTGGCAGAATTGGTTACATGAAGTAACTACGCTAAATTGCAACATAATGACCCAGCCGCTACACTGTGTGTCGTCAGAGGTAAGAAATTTGACTACTTATGATGGTTTGAATGAGGTAGATATCTTTCTGGATGCATTTTAAAGAGAGGTACTAGAAAAGCAGTGCTTCCAGGCTTTGGACTGGGCACTGTGCACTATGCCCACAGGATGGTGAGGTAGAAACAGGGGAAGCTTTGATGATTGGCGCGAATGTAGGAGGATGATGAGAACTTGATTTAGGAAGCCTAAGATGCAACTAAAAGACAAGTATGATGGGTAGGATGATCCACGCAAGCTTTTCGCCAAAGCAGAGAAGAACTATTCCATCACTGAGCACGAGGGGCTAGCGATGGTGTATGCGCTCCAGAAGTATGGGCACTACTTGCTGGGAGGCCATTTTAAGATGTATACGGATCACTTCGCGCTGAAGTACCTGGTCAAAAAACACTTGGCATTTTGAGAATTGAGTTTTTACGCTCTTAGGTGCACATGAACTATGAGTTCTTTCAAGATCTAGTAGTGACTTCGACGTTTGAACAATTGTTAAAGGAGACAGAGGAACTAGTGAATAGTTTCATGTTGACACACATAGAAGCTATGGACACCGAAGGAGTGGCAGCCGAGGAGAATGTGCAGGGAATTGATAGGGGGGTCGAAGTAGATGCTCCGGAAGTGGCCGAAGTATTGGTGGAGGTCCCTAAATCCCCGAGAATGCCGAGACCGAAGCCAACCCCAACCAAGGAGACCATGATTGACAAGAAGGGCAAGCAGATAGCCTTACCGGTGTGCGCGTCGCCAAGACGAAACCCTCCAAAGCCCATTGCCCAGGAGAAAGACAAGGCTATAAACCTAGAAGTAGAGGAGGAGGATATTGAAGACATCCCAATGGACGATGAGGATGTGGGAGTGGAAATAGAAGAGGTTGAAGCCTAGGGTGCAAACCCTATTACACGGTTGCCAGAGTATGTCCCTCTGTGCAAGCCTAAGTCCAAGGTCCCAAAGGACATTGATGAAAGCAAGACTCCATTGTAAACCCCTCTGCTACTGGATGAAATTGCTTTTGATAGTCTGCGTTTGGCCCGGGTGCCGATATTGAAGCTCAAAGACTGGGACTTGGCGGACCATGAGAAGTTCCTGCATCTGGCGATAGAATAGCTAATGCATCGCATCATAGACACGAATATGGGTATGACAACATTGGAGCCACGGAGGTGGCTCAAGGGGGTAGAGAAGGCATGATTACTGAACCTGCTCTGGATGCCGCACTATAACCGCACCCCCATGACAGTGTTGGTTATCAAGCAGCTGTTGTGCTTGGTGCATGACGGGTGTCTGTGGCTGGAGGAGCCAATACCCATCACTGATATGATGATTCATAGAATAAAGCGTCTACCGTATACAGGCAAAAATCTAGTTGTGACCTTTGGCAGCAAGGGTGGCGAGTAGGTGCTCATAGAATCAATGAACAAGAAGTTAAAACTAGTGAAGAAGCTGCACAGGCACGCTATCTCCAGCATCCGTGACCCCGTTATGAAGGTGGCAACATAGATCCTTGCAGGGAAGGTGATGCGGAAGTGTCGCACCGATGAGGTGCTGGCCCCTGTCCTTGCGCTCGCATAGCAGTGCGTGGAAGGAGTCTAGTTTAACTGGTCAGACTACCTTCACGAAGAGTTCCTGGTGAACTGCCGCGAAGCACAAGAGCAAAGCAAGGCCTTCCACTATGCGCGGCTCTTGCTGTCGATTGTGCTGGCAGCATGGGAGCTACCAGAGGAGAGCCAATTCCCCTTGATTGTGCCAGACCTTCCTGAAGTAGCGAAGTATGCTTCACTGTGGGTGACCAAGGATGTGAAGCGAATTCAGGACAACAAGATCTTCTGGATCTTGATGGAAATGAATACCAGATGGCCATTAATCGCAAGCCGTGATTGTTGCCCACATTATACACTAACCTGCAGAACTATGCCAAATTTAAAGCTGATTTCCATCGAATATCAATCAGGGCGCGGATGGACCCTGCGCAGATGTGGTACGATTTGTTGTACCTAGCCACAGATAATGCCATCAATGCAATGCTTGATAGATGGCCAGTGGAGTGGCGCACTACCACAGACTTGGTGGTGGGTGGAAGTAAGTCTGCCACACAGAAGAAGAAGGAAGAGGCCAAGCTGAAGATGGCACAACTGGTCGAAAAGAGGAAAAATGAGGCCGTTGAGAAGGCCCAAGTGGAATAGGCAGGAAAGGAGGCAGGAAAACAGACAGGTGGCACATAGCGGGGATCTGACAAAGGTACGTAGTCGCCTTCACTTGAGACTGAAGAGGAGGACACAGAGCAGAATGATGTTGACCCTCAGTATACGTTCGCCCGCATTAAGTGCCCGAGAGAGCTAGAGAAGGGAGGGTCCAGAAAGAAATCTAAAGCGACCAAGACCTCATTGGACCCTATCACATTGATTGAGGGTGACTTATATGACATCGATGACATAGTCAGAGATGTCACCATAGAGGCCCCGCAACAATTTGAAAAGCAGCAACAAAGCATCCTACGGGCCATCCAAACTGGGCTGTAGGAGTTATAGACCCACGCGTCACAAGCTGGTAAGCTGTCTACCAGCTTGGCTATCGGCACGTCAGAGGCTGCCGATATGCTGCACATGAAGGCTTCCTATGCAATAATGTTGCTAGATGGAGCACTGACCATGGAAGATGAGGCTGACATGCCCAGTGTCAGTGCCTTAAAGGGAGTTGGATTGAACTTGGCAGTGCTTCTGCATGAAGCACTCCACGTCTTACAGGATGGAGTAATTATAGTGCTGAGGGCCTGTGAGCACCACACCCTCCAGGTGATTAGCGAACAGAGGATAAAAAATGAATAGATGGCCCTACAGAGAAATGTTACCATCACCGCTGAGGCCGTGGTGACTACCTAGAGCAAGAAGATCATATAGGTCGTGGAGGAGACATGCTGAATGGTCCCAGAGTTGGCCATTCTGGAGGATGAGCCAGTCGAGGTCTGCATCCGCAAATTGGCCACAGGGGTGCGTGACACTCGGACAGAGATGGCGTGGGTTCAATTGGAGCTGAACCTACAGATTACAAAACTCCAGTTGAGGGCCCAGTCTTCAACACCGCTAGAGGTAAAGGAACAACGAACAACCACTGTCACAGAAGTAGTCGTGGTGGTGGAGAGTGCAGTAGCAGACTGCACACAGTTGTTCGAGAAATCTTTTGAGGTCCTGACCAGCTTGCAGGAGCACCCAAACATCTAGAGGCTAGAGACAGAAGTGCGCAAACTCTAACAACGCTATGATGAAGTTAAGGGCACAACACGAACCATCACACTGACACATAGGTTAGCTAAACTGCAAGAAGCCAAGTAGCTGAAGGAACAAGTGGACGCAACACTGCACAAGGAAGCAGTGCTGAAGGTGCGACTAAAGCCCTGGCTGGAGAAAGCTTACGCAGTCACAGGAAACATTGAAGCCAAGCCTGCGACTCTGCAAACGATGCAATAACAACTTCAAGTTGATAGAATAGAAGCAGTAACCGAGAAGACAGTCGAATATGCAAAGCAGGTAGTAGCTCAGTGCACAACCAAAGTTGCGGTCATCTGGGTCGAGCTAAACGAGCTTCACGCAAAGATCTCTGTGCCTACTGAGTGACTCGAAGGTGAGTCACTATGTTTGTGTTGGGGGCCTGTTGGGAGCGGGATCCCCCAAGGGCAGTTTTGGGGCTAAGAGCCCATGTTAAGTCAATTTTTGTAATATAATTGTAAAGACTCCACATTTTGTGGTCGCGAAGTGCAAAGGTGTTATGTGTCAAAAAGGGTAATCCACCCTTAGTTTTGTAAAGTAAAGTCTGTTGTAAGAGACGTACCTCTTGTATAAAAAGAGATAAGCTCTAAGTATTTAGGGAAATCAAGGAATAGAATGGGAGATCATGTAATAGAGTGATATCTCTGAAGAAGAAGTCTAAGTCTTAGGTCATAGCGTAGGTAGAGGCTCTACAGCTGAGTGCGCAGAGGCCTAGGGTAGAAGTTCGCAGCTGAGTGCGTAGACCCCTGCAGATGTGTGCGTAAGGTGGATAGAGTCTGTAAACACTTGGAGGATATTAATAAAAGGAGTCATTCTACAATTTCTGTGTCTTTGTTCTATTCATGCGTTTGGATATTTTATGTATGAATTTCCTTTATTATGCTTATATGATGCGAATGAATGAAATTACATTGAATAATTGAACGCAATTACGAATATCTGCTTATGCGGTGTTAACTTTAAGTATTTGACGAGATAAGCAAATCACTTAGGATAATTGGGGAATTTGCATGACACGTTGCCATAGCAGCGTGAAAGTATCTGAGCCACAAGTTAGGGCTGCGCGAAGGTCAATCGTATACTTTCATGAAGGTATTGAAGGCTGGAATAGAGGGTTTGTCTTGTAAGCCCTAGAGTGAAGCCACCATCGCGAAGGCATGGATAAAACAAATTAAACGACATCACAACCATCTCAGGGTGCAGAAACTTGGTTCCAACATGCCCCCATACTGCTTCGGGTGAGACTTCGGTCCGCGCTCCGCGGGCTGATGCCGATAGGACCAGTAGTGTAGGGATTTGTTTGGCTAATTAACGTTGAACCTGGGTCAGGCCCCCTCAAGCCAACACTGACTCATCTTCATCTCCTTCATCTTCATCATCTTCCTCTTCCTGATCAACATCCACTCAGACACCCCATACTCCTCCTGTTGTTATGGCTTTTCGACCCATTGTGCAAGCTAGGTATGTTGCTCTAGTTCTCCCTGCAAACTTGGGAAATTTTCGTAATGGTTATCTAAAACATCTCACAAGATTTAATGGAGAAATAGGTCCCTCAACAGAGGATCATGTATCAGCCTTCCTATATTTTGCTGACAATATGAACATAGAAGAGGAAGATGTTTATATGATATTATTTGTGCAATCTTTAGAAGGAAATGTTAGGATCTGGTTTAGGCAGCTCAGAGCTGACTCTATCAGAACTTGGAATGAGCTCATAACAATGTTTTAAAATCAATGGAGGGTAAAGAAAGATCATGTTTACTTCCTTATTGAATTTGAAGAATTAAAGAGAAACCTTGGTGAACCTGTTGCTGAATTCATGAAAAGATTTAACAAACTCTATCATAAAATGCCTGCTGATTGTAAACCTCTAGTAGCAGCTGCAAAGGTCAGATTCTCCAAAGCATTTGATGATGATTTTGCGGTCATGCTAAGGGAAAGAGTTTCTAATACATTAGAGGACATGCAGACAAATGCTATAGAGGTAGAAGCCAATAGGTCAACTTCTGGCAAACTCAAAGCTAAAGCAGAAAAAGAAGAAAGAAAACTAAAGGCTAAGATTGATGATTCATCTTCCTCTAAATCTAAACTTGAAGATAAAAAAATTGATGAAATTACATCCCTGCTTAGGAACCTTTCTAACGGGATTTCCAAAAGTGAAACACAACCTAGAGCTGTTAAGCAAACTGCTGTCAAACCTCAAGCTCAAACTCAATTTAGAAGAACTCCTCAAATGCAAATTCTTCAGAGACCAGCGTCTGACCAAAACATTCAACCACCTTTGATGATTGATGATCAACAGTCACATGATACAGGCCCTTTAATCATTGAAGATATCAATAATATTGATTTATTAGCAGTACAAATTGCCATAGTTCCTTCATCCTCACCTCAATCCTTTGAACAAGAACTAGGAGATGCTCAACTTTCAAAATACTTATCATTATTTGAATTTTTAATTGCAGAATTGAATAAAAGATATGATCTAAGGCCTAGATTAAGTCTTGGTAGACCTCCAAAATCCACCACCATAATCGAACCTACAATGAAAACCATTCAAACACAACCTCCAACACCTCAGACTACAGAGTCATCCACTGAAACCCTTTCACGTGACAAGACTATTTTGACCACTTTTAGTATTGAAAAGGAATTGGAAAGGGTCAAGATTCCTATACCTTTAGTCGAACTTTCCAAAAATCCTGGTTAGAAGAATCAAGTGTAAAAATGGATACAATCTTCTAATGTAGATGTTGAGGGAGATGTTATCAGTCTGCAGGATGAAAAACCCTTGGTTGTATTTGGCCCTAGTTCTGATATGATTGATGAAATCGTTCCACCATTTTATGTAACATTAAAAGATCATTATTTTCTTTTGTACAACTGCATGCTGGATTCTGGAGCCTCTCATAACCTTATGCCAAAGGTAATTATGGATCAGCTTTAGTTACAAGTCACCTGTTCCTATCATGACCTTTACACCTTTGACTCAAAGAAAGTACCATGCCTAAGATTGATCAAAGACCTAGTTGTCACCTTAGCTCAAATACCTGTCAAAAGTATAGTTTTAGACATAGTTGTCATTGATATTCCTGCCAAGTTTGGCATGCTTCTATCTAGATCACGTTGTGCTAAACTTTAGATGGACATGTATTTTGCTACTATCTCGGTCTATGGAGGTGAGCATTTAAGGTTATATAGGGAATTCAGATTCCTTCATACAGTTTGTAGGTCTCATCGAGCAAAAAACCACCCTATCTATGCGGTAGATCAGGATTTTGGTTTCTTTCACTTGTCTTCACAAAATGCATCAAACACTCAACTTACCATTGAAAATATTGTTTCCCAGCCTAAAGTTATAGAATCAGATATGTGGAAACTTTATTTTGATGGCTCTTGCTCAAAAGAAGGAGCAGGAGCAGGAATTGTTCTTATATCACCAAATAAAGAAAACATTACTCAGTCATGTAAACTTGAATTTGAGGTTACCAATAATGTGGCTAAGTATGAGGCTTTTCTTCTTGGTCTTGAGTTAGCTAGAAGTTTAAAGGTTCAAAACTTGAGTGTATTTTTTTATTCTAAGCTTATAGTGAACCAGGTTAGAAATCTGTGTTAGACCAAACACCCAAGGCTTAGGTTATACAGAAATAAAGCTTGGGACAAAATTGAAAATTTCCTCCAAGGTTTTAACATAACTGCTATTCCCAGAGATGAAAACATGCATGCCGATTCACTAGCTGTCTCAGCAAGCTCTTTCAAAATCCATGAGCCAGTATCATTAAAATAACAAATCCAAGTCAAGTATCGGCCATCAATTCCTAATAACCTTAAAGATTGGCAGATTTTCAAAGATGATGAACAATTGAAATCTTTCCTTCAAGTTATTGATGAATTCTCAAATATGCAAATTGAAGGAGATCAAATTGATATTCCAAATTAAATCAGAAAAATCCAGAAACTTCATTCAGTCCTAAAATTCTTGATCATGATATTATCCAATTATCTAATAATTTTATTCGTAAAGGATTAGTCCCATTGAAAAAATTATTTGATAATAATGATGTCTATAAAAATATCTTGTTTCACTCACCTGAAGAAGGAATTGAAGAATGCAATATTTTGACTGTGGATGATGTGGAAATATCAAATTGTCATCAACCTTACCTTCGGATGTAAAAATCAAATACTTGAATCTTCTTAAAAACTACAAAGACATTTTTGCCTGGTCTTATAATGAATTGAAAACTTATGACACATATTGTTTGAGCATAAGATTCCTTTGAAACCAGAAATAAAACCTTTTCAGAAAAAGCTAAGAAGAATCAATCCCATACTACTACCAACCATTGAGAAAGAACTTAAAAAACTGCTTGATGCTCATATCATTGTGCCCTTAAGGTATTCTAATTGGGTAGCCAACCTAGTTCCTGTCAGAAAGAAAAATGGGGAGATTAGGTTATGTGTATATGTCCGAAATCTGAACAAATCATCTTTAAAGGATAACTATCCATTACCTAAAATGGACCATCTACTCCAGAAAGTTTCAGGGGCTAATAGGATTTCTATGCTAGATGTATTTTCTACTTATAACCAGATCATGGTAAGTGAAGCTGACCAAGATAAAACTGCCTTCACCACTCCTTGGGGTACATTTATGTATGCCAGAATGCCATTTGGGTTAACCAATGCTGGAGCCACTTTCCAGAGAGCCATGAACCTCGCATTTGTAGGTAAAACATTTAAATTTACTGTCATTTATTTAGATGATTTAATTGTTTTCTCTAATTTTGATGAAATGCATTTAAAACACTTGAGCAAGGTTTTTGACAGGTGCAGGAAATTTGGCATATGCATCAACCTGAAGAAATCTTTGTTTGTTGTGAAGGAAGGGAAATTACTAGGGCATATAATCTCTAAGAAGGGAGTTATAATTGACCCAAAGAGAGTTTCAACTATTCAAATCCTGTCTCTGCCAAGGAATAAGAAAGAGATACAAACCTTCCTCGGAAAGATCAATTTTCTCAGAAGGTTCATCCCAAAATATGTTGGATAATTAAAGATATAACATATATGCTTAAGAAAAACAATGAAGTGAAATGGACATTCCCTGCTAGATATGCTTTTGATCAGATCAAAAAGGCCATATCTGAGGCCCCTACATTAGCTAGCCCTGACTATTATTCACCTTTTAGCATATTTTCATTTGCATTTGAGACAACCTTAGCTGCTGTACTTTTACAGAAAAATACAAACGGTGATGACCAGCCTATAGCCTTCTTTTCTAAAGTTATGAGGGATGCTGAACTTAGGTATGATATCATTGAAAAACAAGCTTATGCTTTAATTCAAGCCCTCAAAGACTATAGAACCTATATCTTGCATTCACACATTACAACTTATGTCCCTAACCATGCTGTCAAAATTGTTTTGACTCAACCTGATACTGATGAAAGAAGAGCGAGATGGATTGCTAAAATCCTTGAATTTGACCTTGAAATTAAAACCACAAAGCTAGTAAAAGGCCAAGGCCTGGCCAGATTGTTAGCTGAATCCAAATGCAAAGTATTGGGGATTAATCTGGTTTCTGAAATGTCATCAGGGGAGAATCCACAAGAACATTCCTTAATATCAGGAGAGAATCCACAAGAACCTCTCTTGATATCAGAGGAGAATCCACAAGAACTGCTTCCTCTTAGAGAAGGGGAGAATCCACAAGAACCTCTTTCTTCAGATTAAGCCATTCTTGTTCACATAGATCATAAATATCTACTTTCCGATTGGTATTATGATATTGTACAATTTCTTAGAGACTTTCAATGTCCGGGTGATCTTAATTTTAAACAGTGCAAAGATCTGAAGCTTAAAGCAGTGAAATACTGCAGTATTAATGCTAATCTATACTGGAAAGACCCTCTTAATATCCTTCTTCTATGCTTAACTGAAAATGAAACAGAGGGAATTATAGATCAGTTCCATGCAGGGTTTTGTGGTGGACACTATGCTTGGAGAGCAACAACTATAAAATTTTAAAAGCAGGTTTCTATTGGCCCACACCTTTTAGAGAAGTTGGAGCAAGAGTAAGAAGTTGCAAACCATGCCAACTATTTGCAGGAAAACAGAAACTGTCAGCACTTCCTTTGGTCCCAGTGTCTGTCCATGCTCCTTTTCTACAATGGGGGTTGGACTTTATAGGGGAAATTCATCCACATTCCAGTAATCAACATAGATGGATTTTAACTGCTACAAACTATTTCACCAAGTGGGTAGAAGCCATACCGGTTAAAAATGCAATCGATACTGTTGTAATTAAATTTCTTGAAGAAAACATCCTATCAAGATTTGGATGTCCTCAACAGATTGTTACAGATATTGCAACAACTTTTAGCAGTGTTAAAATGATTGAATTCTATCAAAAGTATTCAATCCTTTTACACGACTCTACACCATACTATCCACAAGGTAATAGGCTAGCAGAGTCTTCCAACAAGAGCTTAGTTAAGTTCATTAAGAAGAATCTTGAAGACCATAAAAAGAGTTGGGACAACCATCTTACTCATGCCATTTGGGCAAATAGAGTTTCTCCTAAGATATCAACAAGCAAGTCTCCTTTCCAATTAGTTTATAGCAAGGAAGCAATTTTTCCTACTCATTTAGCTTTACCTGTTATGAGGTTCCTCCAGGAACCCTATGAAGAAAAAGATGATTTATCAAGAAGGATTAATCAAATTATTGAGTTGAATGAAGACAGGGATGAAATTCAGTACAAGCTAAGGAAATACCAGAACAAGATGAAAGAACTAGTTGATAGAAAGGCTAGAGAAAGAAATTTCAAGAAGGGTGACCTAGTGCTCAGATGGGATACAAGGAGAGAAGATAAAGGCAAGCACGCATAATTTAACAACCTCTGGTTTGGTCCATTCAACATTGTGGAAGTCAAAGGGAACAATACATTCATCCTTCAGAATCTGGAAGGAGAGTATTCCTCATTGCCAACCAATGTGAGATACTTAAAACATTACATTCAATATTGATTTTTCATTCATCTGTCATCTGTAAATATTCGAAGAGTTTACTTTATTTTTGAAAATTGCAAGTGAGTATCTATTCCATCAAAGACTCCATAGCCCGAGAGGAAGGCATTTGGATCTACTTGTTCTCTGCATCCCACAGGGGGAAGCAACGCCCAGTGAGAGCCGCTGTTGTAACATTATTTAGTTTTGATAAGTTAACATATTAGTCAAAATAGTTTTAAAATGTTAAGTTAGGATATGGATGCAAAAGAAAGAAAAGTTAAAATGTTAGAAAAATTTGATGATTTATAGGCATCCATATCAATAAAACGTTAGGTGTTAGCTACATTAAATAAAGAAGGCAAAAGGAAAATAAAATGTTAGGGAAGCAAAAGAAAAGAAAGGCTTCATTTTATGCTTTTGTAAATGCACAAGCTGGTAATCTAAATGTGCCACAATCAAACATCAAATGTGTTTTCATGTGCAGAAGGAAAATATAGAAGAGTAAAGGTGTACTCTAAAAGGTTTATATATAAATTTTGGGTATTAAAACTATCCTAAGTTTTAAATCCCATATCCTAAGTTTTAATCCCATATTACCCCTCCGCTCATAATTCCCTTCACTTTCATATCCCTAAGTCATTTCACCCCCTCATACATTATAAATCATTCACATTATGTGGCCATTAATCTTCCCGACCCCACCTATGCAATCCCGTCACATCACGATTAGTTCCCCACCATATTACACTTCATCTCTGCCCATATTCCCACATTCAACGACCCACATGCGATTTCGACCCCCCTCACCATCTAAGATTTACCGCTGGAGGGGGGGGGGGGTGTGAAATGGGCGGTATACCAAACCGCTCCCACCCCTACGTTTCAGTTCCTCAGCATTTTGGAGCCCCCATTAGTGAAACAACAAACCACTCAACCCCCCCTTCGAAAAGTTGATTCCATTGCTCCCGATACTACTTACCTGATCGTTGTGCTCCCACCATTCTCCTTCTGCCACCTCATCCGTCCATTAAACTCCTTCAAATCACATTAATTCCCTCCAGAATTAACCCGTTAAGCATTCAATTTACTTAGTCATTAATTCAACGGACCCGCACCATCAACGAAAAACCAAATTGCTATATAAAACTCCTTCCCATTTGTGAATAGGTTACTGAATTCATGTTTTATCACTGTCATTTGATTTGATTACAGGTTGCTGGACTCAATCTCGACATTTTCAATCACCAACAAGACTCTCTATCTAATCATTTCCAATTTATTCCTTCTGTTCGTGTCTCCAAAACCTCACTTCTATCTGTGAATTGTCTCTTCCCAATCCATTTTTCACTCCTTCTCTTAGCCATAGACAAAATGCCTCTAAAGGACAAGGGGCCAGAGGAAATTGTCAATCCTCTAATCCATCCTCTTATAGACCTTTAGCACATTCCTATGGCTAACCGAGATTACAAAATTCATGAGACACTCTGTGAACTTGACCTCTTCGAGATGCACTGCTGGCTCGAGGACAAGTATATTGATAAATCAGATGATATCCAGTTGTGGAAGTCAAACCTACCTCATTATATTTTTCCTCATACCCACAACACCCTTGATTTCATTAGGAAATGTCATGCTTCATACTTTCCAAGACAAAGGGCCATAATCACTACCACTAGACAAATTCTGTTTACTGTAACCCCTCAGGGCAATGATCAGATGATACAAGCCCCCAGAGTAGAAAATTCTACCCCATTTTCTTATGAAGCATTGGTTGAAATATACTAGAAACTAGACTTTGTCAAGAGAGCTAAACTCTTGAACTATTTTTAACACAAGATGCTGCATTACCAAAGAAAAATCCTCCTTATCCCTCCTCCATATTCCGTGAGAGAGCCAAGAAAATTATTACTGTCATTTCCTATCTTCTTGGCTACTACTATGATCAATGGGTAGATGAGGCCATTATAGGATTTTTATCCATCTTCTCAGCTGATGCTAAGCCCTCAATTGTGTTTAATTTCAGCCATTTTCTTGCAGAATCCATTCATCGGCAATTGGTCAAATTTCCATCTGAGGAGGTATTTAAATATGCCTCTGTGTTAGTCTACATGTTCCTATACTTTCAGGGGGACAATATTAACTTGTCTTTGCAAAAGCTGGATGAGAAGGGAAACCAACAGTCAGTCATTTTCTGGATTACTCTGGTCATGAAGGAGCAGAAAGAGTACACTTACAAACAACTTACATATATGTTTGTTCACCGAGCCATAGGTCTCATGAACAACAAAATTGAACGAAGAATTAATGAAGAGGTCAGAAGGGTGTTGCAACTGTCAGATCAAGTGCAAATAGGAGACTGGTACATGTATGAAAATTATATAGAAATAAGGATATTTGGATGTGAGCTCCCACCTTACAAGCTGCCAAAATTACTCCAAATGAGGATTTTTGCCTTGGAGTACATTAGGCAGATGATCAACATGGATGAAATCCACTTCGTTGCTGCCAAGAAAAAGTCCTAGTTTAAGATAAAAACATAGGTTTGGCCTTTCATTTGCAACAATAGGGCAACATGGGAAGAGGTAGATAATATTTTGAAGGAAATGCATTTCAATCTCAGTTTTACCTGGTCTTATGATCCATTATGAATCATTTCTAAACTAAGGATAGAAACCAAGTCTACTCCTTACTTTCACATACCCAGGTCAGAAATAGAAAAATAGAAAAATAAGCTAGAGTGGGTTGGGAACACTTTGTAGGAGGCAGAAGAACAACAGGTCTCATCATCAACATTGCAGAATCCTACCATGCAGGAGAAGACAACCAAGAGGATAAGAGAGGAAGAGTCCCCTTTGGGGACTGATATTTTCAGTGAGGGGTTTAAAATTATGTATAGAAAGAAGGCTAAGCTTAGTTCCATACTAAGCCTTACCAAAGATTCAGAGCATCAGACTATCATCACCACTAATGAGCCAATTCTTTCTTCATTAGTGGGTGATCAGTCTACACAGTTTCCTACTACCTATTGAACTTCACAAGAGCAACATCAAATAATGCAGACCGATACATCTACTTCAGGCGAGGTAGAGAAGAGCATAATGGATATCTTCAAGGAAATAAAAGTCAGAAATGAAGCCTTGAAGATTAACACTTACAACCAGTTCTGGAAGTAGAGTTCTGGCGCCCAATGTGGGCTGTTGTAAGCCTTTGACTCAGAGAAGGGGAAAATGCAGATGGCATTCCTTCAATCACAAGTTCCTCAGCCCAAGGGAACATCAGACTACAAAAACACATCTTTTGAATTTGATGTCAAGGATATACATCCCATTGACCAAATGGAGATGCATAAGCAAACAGGGGCAATGATTTTCTCTACTGTCACTAACAATGCCATGACTTTGTCCAAAATTACAGGTTACACTAGCAAATGTTGAGTCATAGTTTAAGATGGAGAAAGTTTACGCTCTTGCTAAAGACACCAAGATTAAAACCTTGGAAGATTTTGTAATCAAACTGGTTTATGATCTTGCAAACATCAATGTTGCAGAGGAGCTGGTTAAAAAGAAGAATTTAGATATAACAGCATTGAGGAAGCAATTAAAACTGCTAGCTTATGAAGATCCTCTAGCTAAGGATATTGCAAAGACAGAGACTCAAAAGGCAAATATGATGAAACTCATCATGGAGCAAACTGCACAACTTAAGCAAATGGAGACAGAGATGGACAAATTGATCAAGGAAAAGGAGAAAGCTGCTAAAAAGACTTCCCCTTTAGAAGCACTTCCTATCACAGTCATTCCTACAATCATACCAGCTACAACAAGTACAGGAGATGCTGCAGACCAGTTGGCTAATGCAGTCCAAAATATGTCTCTTCAGGCTAAAGAAATCAAGAAATAACATGATTAAGTGAAACTTTTGGAGGATCATCAAAATAAATCCGAGTTTTTTTCATGCAGCAGAGCTTCAGAGAGCTCAAAATCAAATAGAAGCGTGGACCATGGTTGGTTTTATTTTAACCAAGGCTATTGGGACCGAAATGGTTGAATTTTATGACGACTGTGCATAACTCTTTCTTCGTGTTTGTTGGTGGGATTTTATCTAGCTCTTCCAAGGGTACATTCAAGACATTGTTGAAGTGTTTGCTTCTATGTTTGATGGAAAGAAATCCTAGGTGGGCGATAACGAAACCTTTGTGGATGTTGATTTTATTTATGAAGCCACCAATCTCCCGATCAAAGGGGAGAAATGGTTGAAAAATCGTAAAGTTTGTGACATCCCCTGGAAGAAGTTGC
The DNA here is from genome assembly GCA_000404065.3 of Pinus taeda. Taxonomy (NCBI): domain Eukaryota; kingdom Viridiplantae; phylum Streptophyta; class Pinopsida; order Pinales; family Pinaceae; genus Pinus; species Pinus taeda. Next base: position 167,731 of record APFE031059593.1, on the reverse strand, counting down.
TCGAAATAAGGATTGCACTTATAATGTCAAAGGTATGCTTATCACCTACCTCAAAACAAAATGGTAGAAACTGGTTTTGTTCTTCCATCATTATATCACTTATGAGGGTTGTTACAACTTAGTCTTAATCTATCATATAATGCTATTGATGGTGTTCTTAGGCCATAAACTAAAGTTTCCTTTCTATTTGCATAAGAGTTTAGCTAAAATTTCTCACACCTACCAGTTGCAATGCAAAAAACGCTTAGTGGCCATTTTTTTCACCATAGTCTTATTGCATCATGGTTAAACATTAGTTGGTTAAACTTGGAGACAATTGCAATTTTTTCTCAATTCAGAATAATTTCGATAAATCCCTCCTTCCTAGAGAATTCAAACCACTTGCTTCTTCTAAGCCTAATTCCCCTCTACATGACTTTGCTCAGTTTCCCATTAATGATTCAATGCATTATGGTTTTGGAGAATGTTGTCACTATGTTGATCCTTGTGTTCCAGAAGATGATAGGGATGCTAAGCCTAAACTTGTGGCTAGGATAACCAAAAGTGTGACCAAGAGCGATTATGTTGGTAAAGATGAGATAAAGCAGGAAATTAGAAAACAAGGGCAAAATGAAATCTTTCATAGTGAACCCTCAGCCTCAGTCTTTGTCTCCTAAACCTACATGTCAAGAAACAAAGAATCAATTTAAACATGATTTTGAGTCTCATATTAAGGATAAACTAAGAGTAAGGAAACTTTCTAGTTTAAGGCATAGTAGGCGAATGAATTCCCTTGCTGAAGAGATATGTGTTGATCTTGAGACTAATACAGTGCTTGAGCCTAAGAAGTCCAAGCCTAACTATTTAGGAAATTTCAATATTTCTGATAATAAATATAAAAGTCCAAGCCTAACTATTTAGGAAATTTCAATATTTCTGATAATAAATATAAAATTCCAAACCTAACTATTTAGGAAATTTCAATATTTCTGATAATAAATATGACATGTCGAAAATGGATAGCGATCTTGAAAAAATTACTTCAAGAGATTTTATTATTATTATTATCTCTACGCATCTGCAATTTTTGTTCACTATTTTGCGACTGAATAATCGAATTGAAAAATCATGTGGGAAAACAATCTACTCAGAGCCTCCTATCGACTTAAAGAAACACACAAACAATATAATTCTACTAGTTCAATTAAAATGTCACAGGTTACTGATACTCACATTTTAGTAAAGTCTTCGAAGGTCAAAGTCATAATTTCCCCGGATCGTGATGATTCGCATGATGCTAAATTAAGGATTTTATTGTTGATATGTCACAACTTTTGGGAATGATAAGGTATGTTAATATTTTTATTTTGTTTGATGAAATTATTAGGGTTTTACATAATCGAAGATTATGTAACTACCCATTTCCCTTGTTTTTTTATTATCGAAGATTGATATTATATTCTTAAATTGTCACAAGTGTTTGTATTGGCTAAGTTGTCACTTTTGTCTTTCGTGAAGAAGATACCTGTGGGTCACCGTGGTTGTTGTGCATGTTATCAAATTGAGTCATGTTAGTTACCTGGTTGATTTTATTTCATTTGTTGAATATGGCCAACATGTTGAAAGTAATTTTGTAAAAAATAGTTTTATTTTCGAGTTTATTATGGACATAGTTAGTTGTATGATGGATATAAAACCTCCTATTTTTTAATGCAAACGAAGATACCGAAAAAGGGAAATGTTGGAAAAGTGATTGAAACTCTAACTAGGAATTTATTTTCATTTTTTAATGCATCCACTAAGACGGTTTAATTTTGTTAGTACATCTTCATGTGAATTACCTCGCCATGTTCATATGAGTATTGCTAATTGTTTTTATTCTTTCTATGGTTTGATCTTTGAAATTTTAAAGGTCATGTTGGTTGAGGAACATTGACTTGGATTGTGGCAAGATAACTATCTTTATGCATTACTTTTCCTCTGTGTTAGTTTAATTCTTGTGCATAAAATCGATTGTATAACTCCTTTAGTGACTAGTGTCTTGAAGGTAATACATCTCATAACGTTAGATCTAACACTTTTGTGATCTATAATGTAGAAGTAAATCTTTCAGATTAATCACATTATTAGTATTTGGTCGACGTTTCAAACCAACTAATGTGGGTCATCCTTAGGACAAGGTGAGAAATCCATCGATTAGAAGGAATAAATAGTAAGGATGCATCATTGCCCAGAGTTAGCCGTTAAAAATTAGCTGTTGATGAATTAGTTTTTTTTTTTTAATAAGATCAGATACTTATATATTATAAAACATCGAAAGTGGGACTATGTCCCAGTACATATGGAGAGAGGAACTCAAAGGATTTGGAGCCAAATGGGAACGCAGTCCCGTTTTCCAGGTCACTGTTCATGCTTCTTGAAATTTGAAAAACATACCGATTGTATTGTCGAAGGAACTGGCCTAATAGAAAGCAAAATTTACATTGCATGGATAATTATCTAAAGGATCACCAGAATTGATTTACAGAGTCATCTGGAGGCTGATCTTTCTTGTCACTGAGCTTGGTTGATGCTTCGCCTTGCTCGCTTTGGTTTAGAGTCCTGATGTAACTTACTGCTTCTTCCAGATGGTGGCATTTCTCTTTGAGCCCTTCAATTTCGGCTTTCTGCTTCTCGAATTTCTTTTTCTTGGATTTGTTTTCGGACTCCACTTCTGCCTTGAGTTCAATGAAGTATTTGATAAAGCGTCTAATCATGAAGCAATGCACCTTGCAGAGTGCACAACTGTTCTTGGTCTCGATCCGGTTCAAAGGGTTATCAAACATGTTTGGTGTTAGAGGAACTATCTTCTTGTACTTGAATCGGTGCTTGTCTTGCAGTCTTCTGAAGGTAAGGGGGCAACGAGAAAATGTTTTGAAGGTAGTATCCAGAAAATTGCTACTGATCAAATATCTGCTGTAGGCCAGGTAGAACTTGGGAAGCATGATTACTTTGAATGCTGATTGGAGTAAATGCCTGTAGGGGAGAAAGCTAATGGAAGAGAAGGAGAAACAACGTGAAAAAATCAGTCTATTAGAGGGGATAGATACTTTTGTCATTGATGTAAGGGAGAAACAGAGAGGATGAGGGAAAATCTGGAGGCAGGAAAATGTGAGAACCGACGTGAGATAGATTATCACCAGTGAATAAACTTGAGAAGCCCTTAGCAAAAGTTGAACCACAGTGACATGCCAGGAGTTAGCATAAAAATAAGAAAGACAAATATATGAGACAACAATACCTCTACCAGCGAGCAGGAGGGAAGAAGAGAACCTATTGCTCCTTGAACACCTCCAACAAAGGCTGCAACAAGATCTACTCATGTTGTTGAGATACTTCCAGATGAGGAAGCTGCAAATATTTGCACCAAACACAATGAATAGATAGATTGCGCACTGAGTGCGATCCCTAGCCTTAAGATCACAAGAACTATTTCTCTTATGAAGCCTGCTAGCCCCTTGCTGCTTATATTTCTGCTCGATCACGCTCTTCTCGTGTCGCTGGACACCTTTCTCAAACTTATTTCTGCCATGAATATCATTGCGCCTCTTACCTGTGCAGGCACTTCTGATTTTGATTTGGCTGGAGCCTACCTTGTGCAAGTCCCTTGGACATGTTTTTTCCAAATCCGAAAAACTATGCGAATCATCCCTCCTACTGCGGATTATCCACACTGCTTTATGAGGATGATCTAAGATTTTGTCAGACCTAAGTTGAACGATCACCTACTTCTTTTGACTGTGGGGTGTTGCAGCCACTTGACTAATTTGACTATCTGAACAATGAGACTTAATCCCGTCCAAAGTGGAGGGGAATTTAGGGGATTGATTTTTCATATATATTTTGGAGATATTTTACTTTCCCGACCCTCTAATTCATTGCTTTGTTGGCGAGGGAATCAACCTCTTGATTATGGGCTCTCAGGACATGCTTACATTTGGTATTTCCCAGATGTTTGGTGTTCTCTAAAATCCTTTGTTTGATTTTATTAAGAGCCCTATTTTTTAATTCTCCCCCCGTTTCCATAGCTGCAATGATTATTGCTGAGTCTCCGATTACTATTGGATCTTTGGCCTGGAGTTTATTGAGGATACATGTGCTGAGAAACAAACTGTACGCCTCCGCTTTATTGTTTGAAATGTTACCAAGCCCCCATTCGTAGGAGGAGATGACTTCTCCTTTCTGATCATGGATAATTCCCATAGCTCCTGCTCTGCCATAATTATTTTTAGAGGCATCATCAAATCTGAGAGTGTATTTCTTTTGGTTTTGGATCCACTTTTCAATTTCCATTTGATTTCTCCTAAGCTTCCAGCCTTTGTTTCTTCCCCCAGTCTTTGCTGACAAATGCTTCTTCACCGAACACACCAAAGGGATTTTGTTATACCACTCCTTTTCTTCATTCTACCAGTTGTTTTAATCAACACTGAACACTGCGTTAGCACTAATCATCTCTGCCACTAGCCCCCACGTTTTTGCAAGAATGAGTCCTGGGTTAGGATTTTGACTTTTGAATATACACCTGTTTCTAGCAAGCCAAATTTGCCAACAGAAAACAGATAGGAGACATTTCCAAATTCGAATAATGGCGGATTTGTTTTGCTTTGTATATGGGTAGTATTTCTCCCAGTTCTTGTTTAGAGTTGGGAGTTGGTCAAAAATATCGCTGGTCATCTCCAGGGGACTTATAATTTGCTGCCAACAGTGCTTTGCAATGGCACGATCTAAGAAGAGATGCTGACTGCTTTCCTCCTCCTTCTGGCATAAAAAGCACATGGATGGCCCTTGTATACCTTTTTTCCTGAGGTTTTCAGCAGTGAGGATCTTACCTTTTAAGAGGGTCCCAGCAAAGAATTTTATTTTTGGAAGACACTCATTCTTCCAAACTGTTGACCTGAGGTTCCAATTCTCTAAGATGCAACTAAAAGACAAGTATGATGGGCAGGATGATCCACGCAAGCTTTTCGCCAAAGCAGAGAAGAACTATTCCATCACTGAGCACGAGGGGCTAGCTATGGTGTATGCGTTCCAGAAGTATGGGCACTACTTGCTGGGAGGCCATTTTAAGATGTATACGGATCACTTCGCGCTGAAGTACCTGGTCAATAAACCTGTGTTGCGGGGGAGAATTTGCAGATGGCTCTTATTGTCCCAGGAGTATGATTTTGAAGTGGTTGTGAAGCTTGGACGATTGAATGCGAGACCATACCATCTGTCACACATCAAAATAGGGGGGGAACCTACTAACTTGGAAGAAGGATTGCCTGATGTGCAGAAGTGAGGCCAAATGGAGCCGAAATTTAAGACAAAATTTATGGCTTAGATCCTTGAAAATCTGCCGCCAATCCGACATTAATGAACTGATTTTGGGGGGAATGGTCGGATTTGAATTCAAAATGCCCTATAAATTACAAGTGGCTATCCAACAAAAAACACTTGGCATTTTGAGAATTGAGTTTTTACGCTCTTAGGTGCACATGAACTATGAGTTCTTTCAAGATCTAGTAGTGACTCCGACGTTTGAACAATTGTTAAAGGAGACACAGGAACTAGTGAATAGTGTCATGTTGACACGCATAGAAGCTATGGACACCGAAGGAGTGGCAGCCGAGGAGAATGTGCAGGGAATTGATAGGGGGGTCGAAGTAGATGCTCCGGAAGTGGCTGAATTATTGGTGGAGGTCCCTAAATCCCCGAGAATGCCGAGACCGAAGCCAACCCCAACCAAGGAGACAATGATTGACAAGAAGGGCAAGCAGCTAACCTTACCGGTGCGCGCGTCGCCAAGACGAAACCCACCAAAGCCCATTGCCCAGGAGAAAGACAAGGCTATAAACCTAGAAGTAGAGGAGGAGGATATTGAAGACATCCCAATGGACGATGAGGATGTGGGAGTGGAAATAGAAGAGGTTGAAGCCTAGGGTGCAAACCCTATTACACGGTTGCCAGAGTATGCCCCTCCGTGCAAGCCTAAGTCCAAGGTCCCAAAGGACATTGATGAAAGCAAGACTCCATTGTAAACCCCTTTGCTACTGGATGAAATTGCTTTTGATAGTCTGCGTTTGGCTCGGGTGCCGATATTGAAGCTCAAAGACTGGGACTTGGCGGACCATGAGAAGTTCCCGCACCTGGCGATAGAATAGCTAATGCATCGCATCATAGACACGAATATGGAGATGACAACATTGGAGCCACGGAGGTGGCTCAAGGGGGTAGAGAAGGCATGATTGCTGAACCTGCTCTGGATGCCGCACTATAACCGCACCCCCATGACAGTGTTGGTCATCAAGCAGCTGTTGTGCTTGGTGCATGACGGGTGTCTGTGGCTGGAGGAGCCAATACCCATCACTGATATGATGATTCATAGAATAAAGCGTCTACCGTATACAGGCAAAAATCTAGTTGTGACCTTTGGCAGCAAGGGTGGCGAGTAGGTGCTCATAGAATCAATGAACGAGAAGTTAAAACTAGTGAAGAAGCTGCACAGGCACGCTATCTCCAGCATCTGTGACCCCGTTATGAAGGTGGCAACATAGATCCTTGCAGGGAAGGTGATGCGGAAGTGTCGCACCGATGAGGTGCTGGCCCCTGTCGTTGCGCTCGCATAGCAGTGCGTGGAAGGAGTCTAGTTTAACTGGTCAGACTACCTTCACGAAGAGTTCCTGGCGAACTGCCGCGAAGCACAAGAGCAAAGCAAGGCCTTCCACTATGCGCGGCTCTTGCTGTCGATTGTGCTGGCAGCGTGGGAGCTACCAGAGGAGAGCCAATTCCCCTTGATTGCGCCAGACCTTCCTGAAGTAGCGAAGTATGCTTCACTGTGGGTGACCAAGGATGTGAAGCGAATTCAGGACAACAAGATCTTCTGGATCTTGATGGAAATGAATACCAGATGGCCATTAATCGCAAGCCGTGATTGTTGCCCACATTATACGCTAACCTGCAGAACTATGCCAAATTTAAAGCTGATTTCCATCGAATATCAATTAGGGCGCGGATGGACCTTGCGCAGATGTGGTACGATTTGTTGTACCTAGCCACAGATAATGCCATCGATGCAATGCTTGATAGATGGCCAGTGGAGTGGCGCACTACCACAGACTTGGTGGTGGGTGGAAGTAAGTCTGCCACACAGAAGAAGAAGGAAGAGGCCAAGCTGAAGATGGCACAACTGGTCGAAAAGAGGAAAAATGAGGCCGTTGAGAAGGCCCAGGTGGAATAGGCAGGAAAGGAGGCAGGAAAACAGACAGGTGGCACATAGCGGGGATCTGACAAAGGTACGCAGTCGCCTTCACTTGAGACTGAAGAGGAGGACACAGAGCAGAATGATGTTGACCCTCAGTAGACGTTCGCCCGCATTAAGTGCCCGAGAGAGCTAGAGAAGGGAGGGTCCAGAAAGAAATCTAAAGCGACCAAGACCTCATTGGACCCTATCACATTGATTGAGGGTGACTTATATGACATCGATGACAAAGTCAGAGATGTCACCATAGAGGCCCCGCAGCAATTTGAAAAGCAGCAACAGAGCATCCTACGGGCCATCCAAACTGGGCTGTAGGAGTTATAGACCCACGCGTCACAAGCTGGTAAGCTGTCTACCAGCTTGGCTATCGGCACGTCAGAGGCTGCCGATATGCTGCACATGAAGGCTTCCTATGCAATAATGTTGCTAGATGGAGCACTGACCATGGAAGATGAGGCTGACATGCCCAGTGTCAGTGCCTTAAAGGGAGTTGGATTGAACCTGGCAGTGCTTCTGCATGAAGCACTCCACGTCTTACAGGATGGAGTAATTATAATGCTGAGGGCCTGTGAGCACCACACCCTCCAGGTGATTAGCGAACAAAGGATAAAAAATGAATAGATGGCCCTACAGAGAAATGTTACCATCACCGCTGAGGCCGTGGTGACTACCCAGAGCAAGAAGATCATATAGGTCGTGGAGGAGGCATGCTGAATGGTCCCAGAGTTGGCCATTCTGGAGGATGAGCCAGTCGAGGTCCGCATCTGCAAATTGGCCACAGGGGTGCGTGACACTCGGACAGAGATGGCGTGGGTTCAGTTGGAGCTGAACCTACAGATTACAAAACTCCAGTTGAGGGCCCAGTCTTCAACACCGCTAGAGGTAAAGGAACAACGAACAACCGCTGTCACAGAAGTAGTCGTGGTTGTGGAGAGTCCAGTAGCAGACTGCACACAGTTGTTCGAGAAATCTTTTGAGGTCCTGACCAACTTGCAGGAGCACCCAAACATCTAGAGGCTAGAGACAGAAGTGCACAAACTCTAACAACGCTATGATGAAGTTAAGGGCACAACGCGAACCATCGCACTGACACATAGGTTAGCTAAACTGCAAGAAGCCAAGTAGCTGAAGGAACAAGTGGACGCAACACTGCACAAGGAAGCAGTGCTGAAGGTGCAACTAAAGCCCTGGCTAGAGAAAGCTTACGCAGTCACAGGAAACATTGAAGGCAAGCCTGCGACTCTGCAAACGACGCAATAACAACTTCAAGTTGATAGAATAGAAGCAGTAACTGAGAAGACAGTCGAATATGCAAAGCAGGTAGTAGCTCAGTGCACAACCGAAGTTACGGTCATCTGGGTCAAGCTAAACGAGCTTCGCACAAAGATCTCTGTGCCTACTGAGTGACTCGAGGGTGAGTCACTATGTTTGTGTTGGGGGCCTGTTGGGAGCGGGATCCCCCAAGGGCAGTTTTGGGGCTAAGAGCCCATGTTAAGTCAATTTTTGTAATATAATTGTAAAGACTCCACATTTTGTGGTCGCGAAGTGCAAAGGTGTTATGTGTCAAAAAGGGTAGTCCACCCTTAGTTTTGTAAAGTAAAGTCTGTTGTAAGAGACCTACCTCTTTTATAAAAAGAGATAAGCTCTAAGTATTTAGGGAAATCAAGGAATAGAATGGGAGATCATGTAATAGAGTGATATCTCTGAAGAAGAAGTCTAAGTCTTAGGTCATAGCGTAGGTAGAGGCTCTACAGCTGAGTGCGTAGAGGCCTAGGGTAGAAGTTCGCAGCTGAGTGCGTAGACCCCTGCAGATGTGTGCGTAAGGTGGATAGAGTCTGTAAACACTTGGAGGATATTAATAAAAGGAGTCATTCTACAATTTCTGTGTCTTTGTTCTATTCATGCGTTTGGATATTTTATGTATGAATTTCCTTTATTATGCTTATATGATGCGAATGAATGAAATTACATTGAATAATTGAACGCAATTACGAATATCTGCTTATGCGGTGTTAACTTTAAGTATTTGACGAGATAAGCAAATCACTTAGGATAATTGGGGAATTTGCATGACACGTTGCCATAGCAGCGTGAAAGTATCTGAGCCACAAGTTAAGGCTGCGCGAAGGTCAATCGTATACTTTCACGAAGGTATTGAAGGCTGGAATAGAGGGTTTGTCTTGTAAGCCCTAGAGTGAAGCCACCATCACGAAGGCATGGATAAAACATATTAAACGACATCACAACCATCTCAGGGTGCAGAAACTTGGTTCCAACATGCCCCCATACTGCTTCGGGTGAGACTTCGGTCCGCGCTCCGCGGGCTGATGCCGATAGGACCAGTAGTGTAGGGATTTGTTTGGCTAATTAACGTTGAACCTGGGTCAGGCCCCCTCAAGCCAACACTGACTCATCTTCATCTCCTTCATCTTCATCATCTTCCTCTTCCTCATCAACATCCACTCAGACACCCCATACTCCTCCTGTTGTTATGGCTTTTCGACCCATTGTGCAAGCTAGGTATGTTGCTCTAGTTCTCCCTGCAAACTTGGGAAATTTTTGTAATGGTTATCTAAAACATCTCACAAGATTTAATGGAGAAACAGGTCCCTCAACAGAGGATCATGTATCAGCCTTCCTATATTTTGCTGACAATATGAACATAGAAGAGGAAAATGTTTATATGATATTATTTGTGCAATCTTTAGAAGGAAATGTTAGGATCTGGTTTAGGCAGCTCAGAGCTGACTCTATTAGAACTTGGAATGAGCTCATAACAATATTTTAAAATCAATGGGGGGTAAAGAAAGATCATGTTTGCTTCCTTATTGAATTTGAAGAATTAAAGAGAAACCTTGGTGAACCTGTTGCTGAATTCATGAAAAGATTTAACAAACTCTATCATAAAATGCCTGCTGATTGTAAACCTCTAGTAGCAGCTGCAAAGGTCAGATTCTCCAAAGCATTTGATGATGATTTTGCAGTCATGCTAAGGGAAAGAGTTTCTAATACATTAGAGGACATGCAGACAAATGCTATAGAGGTAGAAGCCAATAGGTCAACTTCTGGCAAACTCAAAGCTAAAGCAGAAAAAGAAGAAAGAAAACTAAAGGCTAAGATTGATGATTCATCTTCCTCTAAATCTCAACTTGAAGATAAAAAAATTGATGAAATTACATCCCTGCTTAGGAACCTTTCTAACGGGATTTCCAAAAGTGAAACACAACCTAGAGCTGTTAAGCAAACTGCTGTCAAACCTCAAGCTCAAACTCAATTTAGAAGAACTCCTCAAATGCAAATTCTTCAGAGACCAGCTTCTGACCAAAACATTCAACCACCTTTGATGATTGATGATCAACAGTCACATGATACAGGCCCTTTAATCATTGAAGATATCAATAATATTGATTTATTAGCAGTACAAATCGCCATAGTTCCTTCATCCTCACCTCAATCCTTTGAACAAGAACTAGGAGATGCTCAACTTTCAAAATACTTATCATTATTTGAATTTTTAATTGCAGAATTGAATAAAAGATATGATCTAAGGCCTAGATTAAGTCCCGGTAGACCTCCAAAATCCACCACCATAATCGAACCTACAATGAAAACCATTCAAACACAACCTCCAACACCTCAGACTACAGAGTCATCCACTGAAACCCTTTCACGTGACAAGACTATTTTGACCACTTTTAGTATTGAAAAGGAATTGGAAAGGGTCAAGATTCCTATACCTTTAGTCGAACTTTCCAAAAATCCTGGTTAGAAGAATCAAGTGTAAAAATGGATACAATCTTCTAATGTAGATGTTGAGGGAGATGTTATCAGTCTGCAGGATGAAAAACCCTTGGTTGTATTTGGCCCTAGTTCTGATATGATTGATGAAATCGTTCCACCATTTTATGTAACATTAAAAGATCATTATTTTCTTTTGTACAACTGCATGCTGGATTCTGGAGCCTCTCATAACCTTATGCCAAAGGTAATTATGGATCAGCTTTAGTTACAAGTCACCTGTTCTTATCATGACCTTTACACCTTTGACTCAAAGAAAGTACCATGCCTAAGATTGATCAAAGACCTAGTTGTCACCTTAGCTCAAATACCTGTCAAAAGTATAGTTTTAGACATAGTTGTCACTGATATTCCTGCCAAGTTTGGCATGCTTCTATCTAGATCACGTTGTGCTAAACTTTAGATGGACATGTATTTTGCTACTATCTCGGTCTATGGAGGTGAGCATTTAAGGTTATATAGGGAATTCAGATTCCTTCATACAGTTTGTAGGTCTCATCGAGCAAAAAACCACCCTATCTATGCGGTAGATCAGGATTTTGGTTTCTTTCACTTGTCTTCACAAAATGCATCAAACACTCAACTTACCATTGAAAATATTGTTTCCCAGCCTAAAGTTATAGAATCAGATATGTGGAAACTTTATTTTGATGGCTCTTGCTCAAAAGAAGGAGCAGGAGCAGGAATTGTTCTTATATCACCAAATAAAGAAAACATTACTCAGTCATGTAAACTTGAATTTGAGGTTACCAATAATGTGGCTAAGTATGAGGCTTTTCTTCTTGGTCTTGAGTTAGCTAGAATTTTAAAGGTTCAAAACTTGAGTGTATTTTTTTATTCTAAGCTTATAGTGAACCAGGTTAGAAATCTGTGTTAGACCAAACACCCAAGGCTTAGGTTATACAGAAATAAAGCTTGGGACAAAATTGAAAATTTCCTCCAAGGTTTTAACATAACTGCTATTCCCAGAGATGAAAACATGCATGCCGATTCACTAGCTGTCTCAGCAAGCTCTTTCAAAATCCATGAGCCAGTATCATTAAAATAACAAATCCAAGTCAAGTATCGGCCATCAATTCCTAATAACCTTAAAGATTGGCAGATTTTCAAAGATGATGAACAATTGAAATATTTCCTTCAAGTTATTGATGAATTCTTAAATATGCAAATTGAAGGAGATCAAATTGATATTCCAAAATTAAATCAGAAAAATCCAGAAACTTCATTCAGTCCTAAAATTCTTGATCATGATATTATCCAATTATCTAATAATTTTATTCGTAAAGGATTAGTCCCATTGAAAAAATTATTTGATAATAATGATGTCTATAAAAATATCTTGTTTCACTCACCTGAAGAAGGAATCGAAGAATGCAATATTGGGACAGTGGATGATGTGGAAATATCAAATTGTCATCAACCTTACCTTCAGATGTAAAAATCAAATACTTGAATCTTCTTAAAAACTACAAAGACATTTTTGCCTGGTCTTATAATGAATTGAAAACTTATGACACATATTGTTTGAGCATAAGATTCCTTTGAAACCAGAAATAAAACCTTTTCAGAAAAGCTAAGAAGAATCAATCCCATACTACTACCAACCATTGAGAAAGAACTTAAAAAACTGCTTGATGCTCATATCATTGTGCCCTTAAGGTATTCTAATTGGGTAGCCAACCTAGTTCCTGTCAGAAAGAAAAATGGGGAGATTAGGTTATGTGTATATGTCCGAAATCTGAACAAATCATCTTTAAAGGATAACTATCCATTACCTAAAATGGACCATCTACTCCAGAAAGTTTCAGGGGCTAATAGGATTTCTATGCTAGATGGATTTTCTACTTATAACCAGATCATGGTAAGTGAAGCTGACCAAGATAAAACTGCCTTCACCACTCCTTGGGGTACATTTATGTATGCCAGAATGCCATTTGGGTTAACCAATGCTGGAGCCACTTTCCAGAGAGCCATGAACCTCGCATTTGTAGGTAAAACATTTAAATTTACTGTCATTTATTTAGATGATTTAATTGTTTTCTCTAATTTTGATGAAATTCATTTAAAACACTTGAGCAAGGTTTTTGACAGGTGCAGGAAATTTGGCATATGCATCAACCTGAAGAAATCTTTGTTTGTTGTGAAGGAAGGGAAATTACTAGGGCATATAATCTCTAAGAAGGGAGTTATAATTGACCCAAAGAGAGTTTCAACTATTCAAATCCTGTCTCTGCCAAGGAATAAGAAAGAGATACAAACCTTCCTCGGAAAGATCAATTTTCTCAGAAGGTACATCCCAAAATATGTTGAGATAATTAAAGATATAACATATATGCTTAAGAAAAACAATGAAGTGAAATGGACATTCCCTGCTAGATATGCTTTTGATCAGATCAAAAAGGCCATATCTGAGGCCCCTACATTAGCTAGCCTTGACTATTATTCGCCTTTTAGCATATTTTCATTTGCATTTGAGACAACCTTAGCTGCTGTACTTTTACAGAAAAATACAAACGGTGATGACCAGCCTATAGCCTTCTTTTCTAAAGTTATGAGGGATGCTGAACTTAGGTATGATATCATTGAAAAACAAGCTTATGCTTTAATTCAAGCCCTCAAAGAATATAGAACCTATATCTTGCATTCACACATTACAACTTATGTCCCTAACCATGCTATCAAAATTGTTTTGACTCAACCTGATACTGATGAAAGAAGAGGGAGATGGATTGCTAAAATCCTTGAATTTGACCTTGAAATTAAAACCACAAAGCTAGTAAAAGGCCAAGGCCTGGCCAGATTGTTAGCTGAATCCAAATGCAAAGTATTGGGGATTAATCTGGTTTCTGAAATGTCATCAGGGGAGAATCCACAAGAACATTCCTTAATATCAGGAGAGAATCCACAAGAACCTCTCTTGATATCAGAGGAGAATCCACAAGAACTGCTTCCTCTTAGAGAAGGGGAGAATCCACAAGAACCTCTTTCTTCAGATTAAGCCATTCTTGTTCACATAGATCATAAATATCTACTTTCCGATTGGTATTATGATATTGTACAATTTCTTAGAGACTTTCAATGTCCGGGTGATCTTAATTTTAAACAGTGCAAAGATCTGAAGCTTAAAGCAGTGAAATACTGCAGTATTAATGCTAATCTATACTGGAAAGACCCTCTTAATATCCTTCTTCTATGCTTAACTGAAAATGAAACAGAGGGAATTATAGATCAGTTCCATGCAGGGTTTTGTGGTGGACACTATGCTTGGAGAGCAACAACTATAAAATTTTAAAAGCAGGTTTCTATTGGCCCACACCTTTTAGAGAAGTTGGAGCAAGAGTAAGAAGTTGCAAACCATGCCAACTATTTGCAGGAAAACAGAAACTGTCAGCACTTCCTTTGGTCCCAGTGTCTGTCCATGCTCCTTTTCTACAATGGGGGTTGGACTTTATAGGGGAAATTCATCCACATTCCAGTAATCAACATAGATGGATTTTAACTGCTACAAACTATTTCACCAAGTGGGTAGAAGCCATACCGGTTAAAAATGCAATCGATACTGTTGTAATTAAATTTCTTGAAGAAAACATCCTATCAAGATTTGGATGTCCTCAACAGATTGTTACAGATATTGCAACAACTTTTAGCAGTGTTAAAATGATTGAATTCTATCAAAAGTATTCAATCCTTTTACACGACTCTACACCATACTATCCACAAGGTAATAGGCTAGCAGAGTCTTCCAACAAGAGCTTAGTTAAGTTCATTAAGAAGAATCTTGAAGACCATAAAAAGAGTTGGGACAACCATCTTACTCATGCCATTTGGGCAAATAGAGTTTCTCCTAAGATATCAACAAGCAAGTCTCCTTTCCAATTAGTTTATAGCAAGGAAGCAATTTTTCCTACTCATTTAGCTTTACCTGTTATGAGGTTCCTCCAGGAACCCTATGAAGAAAAAGATGATTTATCAAGAAGGATTAATCAAATTATTGAGTTGAATGAAGACAGGGATGAAATTCAGTACAAGCTAAGGAAATACCAGAACAAGATGAAAGAACTAGTTGATAGAAAGGCTAGAGAAAGAAATTTCAAGAAGGGTGACCTAGTGCTCAGATGGGATACAAGGAGAGAAGATAAAGGCAAGCACGCATAATTTAACAACCTCTGGTTTGGTCCATTCAACATTGTGGAAGTCAAAGGGAACAATACATTCATCCTTCAGAATCTGGAAGGAGAGTATTCCTCATTGCCAACCAATGTGAGATACTTAAAACATTACATTCAATATTGATTTTTCATTCATCTGTCATCTGTAAATATTCGAAGAGTTTACTTTATTTTTGAAAATTGCAAGTGAGTATCTATTCCAGCAAAGACTCCATAGCCCGAGAGGAAGGCATTTGGATCTACTTGTTCTCTGCATCCCACAGGGGGAAGCAACGCCCAGTGAGAGCCGCTGTTGTAACATTATTTAGTTTTGATAAGTTAACATATTAGTCAAAATAGTTTTAAAATGTTAAGTTAGGATATGGATGCAAAAGAAAGAAAAGTTAAAATGTTAGAAAAATTTGATGATTTATAGGCATCCATATCAATAAAACGTTAGGTGTTAGCTACATTAAATAAAGAAGGCAAAAGGAAAATAAAATGTTAGGGAAGCAAAAGAAAAGAAAGGCTTCATTTTATGCTTTTGTAAATGCACAAGCTGGTAATCTAAATGTGCCACAATCAAACATCAAATGTGTTTTCATGTGCAGAAGGAAAATATAGAAGAGTAAAGGTGTACTCTAAAAGGTTTATATATAAATTTTGGGTATTAAAACTATCCTAAGTTTTAAATCCCATATCCTAAGTTTTAATCCCATATTACCCCTCCGCTCATAATTCCCTTCACTTTCATATCCCTAAGTCATTTCACCCCCTCATACATTATAAATCATTCACATTATGTGGCCATTAATCTTCCCGACCCCACCTATGCAATCCCGTCACATCACGATTAGTTCCCCACCATATTACACTTCATCTCTGCCCATATTCCCACATTCAACGACCCACATGCGATTTCGACCCCCCTCACCATCTAAGATTTACCGCTGGAGGGGGGGGGGGGTGTGAAATGGGCGGTATACCAAACCGCTCCCACCCCTACGTTTCAGTTCCTCAGCATTTTGGAGCCCCCATTAGTGAAACAACAAACCACTCAACCCCCCCTTCGAAAAGTTGATTCCATTGCTCCCGATACTACTTACCTGATCGTTGTGCTCCCACCGTTCTCCTTCTGCCACCTCATCCGTCCATTAAACTCCTTCAAATCACATTAATTCCCTCCATAATTAACCCGTTAAGCATTCAATTTACTTAGTCGTTAATTCAACGGACCCGCACCATCAACGAAAAACCAAATTGCTATATAAAACTCCTTCCCATTTGTGAATAGGTTACTGAATTCATGTTTTATCACTGTCATTTGATTTGATTACAGGTTGCTGGACTCAATCTCGACATTTTCAATCACCAACAAGACTCTCTATCTAATCATTTCCAATTTATTCCTTCTGTTCGTGTCTCCAAAACCTCACTTCTATCTGTGAATTGTCTCTTCCCAATCCATTTTTCACTCCTTCTCTTAGCCATAGACAAAATGCCTCTAAAGGACAAGGGGCCAGAGGAAATTGTCAATCCTCTAATCCATCCTCTTATAGACCTTTAGCACATTCCTATGGCTAACCGAGATTACAAAATTCATGAGACACTCTGTGAACTTGACCTCTTCGAGATGCACTGCTGGCTCGAGGACAAGTATATTGATAAATCAGATGATATCCAGTTGTGGAAGTCAAACCTACCTCATTATATTTTTCCTCATACCCACAACACCCTTGATTTCATTAGGAAATGTCATGCTTCATACTTTCCAAGACAAAGGGCCATAATCACTACCACTAGACAAATTCTGTTTACTGTAACCCCTCAGGGCAATGATCAGATGATACCAGCCCCCAGAGTAGAAAATTCTACCCCATTTTCTTATGAAGCATTGGTTGAAATATACTAGAAACTAGACTTTGTCAAGAGAGCTAAACTCTTGAACTATTTTTAACACAAGATGCTGCATTACCAAAGAAAAATCCTCCTTATCCCTCCTCCATATTCCGTGAGAGAGCCAAGAAAATTATTACTGTCATTTCCTATCTTCTTGGCTACTACTATGATCAATGGGTAGATGAGGCCATTATAGGATTTTTATCCATCTTCTCAGCTGATGCTAAGCCCTCAATTGTGTTTAATTTCAGCCATTTTCTTGCAGAATCCATTCATCGGCAATTGGTCAAATTTCCATCTGAGGAGGTATTTAAATATGCCTCTGTGTTAGTCTACATGTTCCTATACTTTCAGGGGGACAATATTAACTTGTCTTTGCAAAAGCTGGATGAGAAGGGAAACCAACAGTCAGTCATTTTCTGGATTACTCTGGTCATGAAGGAGCAGAAAGAGTACACTTACAAACAACTTACATATATGTTTGTTCACCGAGCCATAGGTCTCATGAACAACAAAATTGAACGAAGAATTAATGAAGAGGTCAGAAGGGTGTTGCAACTGTCAGATCAAGTGCAAATAGGAGACTGGTACATGTATGAAAATTATATAGAAATAAGGATATTTGGATGTGAGCTCCCACCTTACAAGCTGCCAAAATTACTCCAAATGAGGATTTTTGCCTTGGAGTACATTAGGCAGATGATCAACATGGATGAAATCCACTTCGTTGCTGCCAAGAAAAAGTCCTAGTTTAAGATAAAAACATAGGTTTGGCCTTTCATTTGCAACAATAGGGCAACATGGGAAGAGGTAGATAATATTTTGAAGGAAATGCATTTCAATCTCAGTTTTACCTGGTCTTATGATCCATTATGAATCATTTCTAAACTAAGGATAGAAACCAAGTCTACTCCTTACTTTCACATACCCAGGTCAGAAATAGAAAAATAGAAAAATAAGCTAGAGTGGGTTGGGAACACTTTGTAGGAGGCAGAAGAACAACAGGTCTCATCATCAACATTGCAGAATCCTACCATGCAGGAGAAGACAACCAAGAGGATAAGAGAGGAAGAGTCCCCTTTGGGGACTAATATTTTCAGTGAGGGGTTTAAAATTATGTATAGAAAGAAGGCTAAGCTTAGTTCCATACTAAGCCTTACCAAAGATTCAGAGCATCAGACTATCATCACCACTAATGAGCCAATTCTTTCTTCATTAGTGGGTGATCAGTCTACACAGTTTCCTACTACCTATTGAACTTCACAAGAGCAACATC
The DNA here is from genome assembly GCA_000404065.3 of Pinus taeda. Taxonomy (NCBI): domain Eukaryota; kingdom Viridiplantae; phylum Streptophyta; class Pinopsida; order Pinales; family Pinaceae; genus Pinus; species Pinus taeda. The sequence continues at coordinate 149,352 of APFE031059593.1, read as the reverse complement.
AAATAATGCAGACCGATACATCTACTTCAGGCGAGGTAGAGAAGAGCATAATGGATATCTTCAAGGAAATAAAAGTCAGAAATGAAGCCTTGAAGATTAACACTTACAACCAGTTCTGGAAGTAGAGTTCTGGCGCCCAATGTGGGCTGTTGTAAGCCTTTGACTCAGAGAAGGGGAAAATGCAGATGGCATTCCTTCAATCACAAGTTCCTCAGCCCAAGGGAACATCAGACTACAAAAACACATCTTTTGAATTTGATGTCAAGGATATACATCCCATTGACCAAATGGAGATGCATAAGCAAACAGGGGCAATGATTTTCTCTACTGTCACTAACAATGCCATGACTTTGTCCAAAATTACAGGTTACACTAGCAAATGTTGAGTCATAGTTTAAGATGGAGAAAGTTTACGCTCTTGCTAAAGACACCAAGATTAAAACCTTGGAAGATTTTGTAATCAAACTGGTTTATGATCTTGCAAACATCAATGTTGCAGAGGAGCTGGTTAAAAAGAAGAATTTAGATATAACAGCATTGAGGAAGCAATTAAAACTGCTAGCTTATGAAGATCCTCTAGCTAAGGATATTGCAAAGACAGAGACTCAAAAGGCAAATATGATGAAACTCATCATGGAGCAAACTGCACAACTTAAGCAAATGGAGACAGAGATGGACAAATTGATCAAGGAAAAGGAGAAAGCTGCTAAAAAGACTTCCCCTTTAGAAGCACTTCCTATCACAGTCATTCCTACAATCATACCAGCTACAACAAATACAGGAGATGCTGCAGACCAGTTGGCTAATGCAGTCCAAAATATGTCTCTTCAGGCTAAAGAAATCAAGAAATAACATGATTAAGTGAAACTTTTGGAGGATCATCAAAATAAATCCGAGTTTTTTTCATGCAGCAGAGCTTCAGAGAGCTCAAAATCAAATAGAAGCGTGGACCATGGTTGGTTTTATTTTAACCAAGGCTATTGGGACCGAAATGGTTGAATTTTATGACGACTGTGCATAACTCTTTCTTCGTGTTTGTTGGTGGGATTTTATCTAGCTCTTCCAAGGGTACATTCAAGACATTGTTGAAGTGTTTGCTTCTATGTTTGATGGAAAGAAATCCTAGGTGGGCGATAACGAAACCTTTGTGGATGTTGATTTTATTTATGAAGCCACCAATCTCCCGATCAAAGGGGAGAAATGGTTGAAAAATCGTAAAGTTTGTGACATCCCCTGGAAGAAGTTGCTCGAAATAAGGATTGCACTTATAATGTCAAAGGTATGCTTATCACCTACCTCAAAACAAAATGGTAGAAACTGGTTTTGTTCTTCCATCATTATATCACTTATGAGGGTTGTTACAACTTAGTCTTAATCTATCATATAATGCTATTGATGGTGTTCTTAGGCCATAAACTAAAGTTTCCTTTCTATTTGCATAAGAGTTTAGCTAAAATTTCTCACACCTACCAGTTGCAATGCAAAAAACGCTTAGTGGCCATTTTTTTCACCATAGTCTTATTGCATCATGGTTAAACATTAGTTGGTTAAACTTGGAGACAATTGCAATTTTTTCTCAATTCAGAATAATTTCGATAAATCCCTCCTTCCTAGAGAATTCAAACCACTTGCTTCTTCTAAGCCTAATTCCCCTCTACATGACTTTGCTCAGTTTCCCATTAATGATTCAATGCATTATGGTTTTGGAGAATGTTGTCACTATGTTGATCCTTGTGTTCCAGAAGATGATAGGGATGCTAAGCCTAAACTTGTGGCTAGGATAACCAAAAGTGTGACCAAGAGCGATTATGTTGGTAAAGATGAGATAAAGCAGGAAATTAGAAAACAAGGGCAAAATGAAATCTTTCATAGTGAACCCTCAGCCTCAGTCTTTGTCTCCTAAACCTACATGTCAAGAAACAAAGAATCAATTTAAACAGGATTTTGAGTCTCATATTAAGGATAAACTAAGAGTAAGGAAACTTTCTAGTTTAAGGCATAGTAGGCGAATGAATTCCCTTGCTGAAGAGATATGTGTTGATCTTGAGACTAATACAGTGCTTGAGCCTAAGAAGTCCAAGCCTAACTATTTAGGAAATTTCAATATTTCTGATAATAAATATAAAAGTCCAAGCCTAACTATTTAGGAAATTTCAATATTTCTGATAATAAATATAAAATTCCAAACCTAACTATTTAGGAAATTTCAATATTTCTGATAATAAATATGACATGTCGAAAATGGATAGCGATCTTGAAAAAATTACTTCAAGAGATTTTATTATTATTATTATCTCTACGCATCTGCAATTTTTGTTCACTATTTTGCGACTGAATAATCGAATTGAAAAATCATGTGGGAAAACAATCTACTCAGAGCCTCCTATCGACTTAAAGAAACACACAAACAATATAATTCTACTAGTTCAATTAAAATGTCACAGGTTACTGATACTCACATTTTAGTAAAGTCTTCGAAGGTCAAAGTCATAATTTCCCCGGATCGTGATGATTCGCATGATGCTAAATTAAGGATTTTATTGTTGATATGTCACAACTTTTGGGAATGATAAGGTATGTTAAGATTTTTATTTTGTTTGATGAAATTATTAGGGTTTTACATAATCGAAGATTATGTAACTACCCATTTCCCTTGTTTTTTTATTATCGAAGATTGATATTATATTCTTAAATTGTCACAAGTGTTTGTATTGGCTAAGTTGTCACTTTTGTCTTTCGTGAAGAAGATACCTGTGGGTCACCGTGGTTGTTGTGCATGTTATCAAATTGAGTCATGTTAGTTACCTGGTTGATTTTATTTCATTTGTTGAATATGGCCAACATGTTGAAAGTAATTTTGTAAAAAATAGTTTTATTTTCGAGTTTATTATGGACATAGTTAGTTGTATGATGGATATAAAACCTCCTATTTTTTAATGCAAACGAAGATACCGAAAAAGGGAAATGTTGGAAAAGTGATTGAAACTCTAACTAGGAATTTATTTTCATTTTTTAATGCATCCACTAAGACGGTTTAATTTTGTTAGTACATCTTCATGTGAATTACCTCGCCATGTTCATATGAGTATTGCTAATTGTTTTTATTCTTTCTATGGTTTGATCTTTGAAATTTTAAAGGTCATGTTGGTTGAGGAACATTGACTTGGATTGTGGCAAGATAACTATCTTTATGCATTACTTTTCCTCTGTGTTAGTTTAATTCTTGTGCATAAAATCGATCGTATAACTCCTTTAGTGACTAGTGTCTTGAAGGTAATACATCTCATAACGTTAGATCTAACACTTTTGTGATCTATAATGTAGAAGTAAATCTTTCAGATTAATCACATTATTAGTATTTGGTCGACGTTTCAAACCAACTAATGTGGGTCATCCTTAGGACAAGGTGAGAAATCCATCGATTAGAAGGAATAAATAGTAAGGATGCATCATTGCCCAGAGTTAGCCGTTAAAAATTAGCTGTTGATGAATTAGTTTTTTTTTTTTAATAAGATCAGATACTTATATATTATAAAACATCGAAAGTGGGACTATGTCCCAGTACATATGGAGAGAGGAACTCAAAGGATTTGAAGCCAAATGGGAACGCAGTCCCGTTTTCCAGGTCACTGTTCATGCTTCTTGAAATTTGAAAAACATACCGATTGTATTGTCGAAGGAACTGGCCTAATAGAAAGCAAAATTTACATTGCATGGATAATTATCTAAAGGATCACCAGAATTGATTTACAGAGTCATCTGGAGGCTGATCTTTCTTGTCACTGAGCTTGGTTGATGCTTCGCCTTGCTCGCTTTGGTTTAGAGTCCTGATGTAACTTACTGCTTCTTCCAGATGGTGGCATTTCTCTTTGAGCCCTTCAATTTCGGCTTTCTGCTTCTCGAATTTCTTTTTCTTGGATTTGTTTTCGGACTCCACTTCTGCCTTGAGTTCAATGAAGTATTTGATAAAGCGTCTAATCATGAAGCAATGCACCTTGCAGAGTGCACAACTGTTCTTGGTCTCGATCCGGTTCAAAGGGTTATCAAACATGTTTGGTGTTAGAGGAACTATCTTCTTGTACTTGAATCGGTGCTTGTCTTGCAGTCTTCTGAAGGTAAGGGGGCAACGAGAAAATGTTTTGAAGGTAGTATCCAGAAAATTGCTACTGATCAAATATCTACTGTAGGCCAGGTAGAACTTGGGAAGCATGATTACTTCGAATGCTGATTGGAGTAAATGCCTGTAGGGGAGAAAGCTAATGGAAGAGAAGGAGAAACAACGTGAAAAAATCAGTCTATTAGAGGGGATAGATACTTTTGTCATTGATGTAAGGGAGAAACAGAGAGGATGAGGGAAAATCTGGAGGCAGGAAAATGTGAGAACCGACGTGAGATAGATTATCACCAGTGAATAAACTTGAGAAGCCCTTAGCAAAAGTTGAACCACAGTGACATGCCAGGAGTTAGCATAAAAATAAGAAAGACAAATATATGAGACAACAATACCTCTACCAGCGAGCAGGAGGGAAGAAGAGAACCTATTGCTCCTTGAACACCTCCAACAAAGGCTGCAACAAGATCTACTCATGTTGTTGAGATACTTCCAGATGAGGAAGCTGCAAATATTTGCACCAAACACAATGAATAGATAGATTGCGCACTGAGTGCGATCCCTAGCCTTAAGATCACAAGAACTATTTCTCTTATGAAGCCTGCTAGCCCCTTGCTGCTTATATTTCTGCTCGATCACGCTCTTCTCGTGTCGCTGGACACCTTTCTCAAACTTATTTCTGCCATGAATATCATTGCGCCTCTTACCTGTGCAGGCACTTCTGATTTTGATTTGGCTGGAGCCTACCTTGTGCAAGTCCCTTGGACATGTTTTTTCCAAATCCGAAAAACTATGCGAATCATCCCTCCTACTGCGGATTATCCACACTGCTTTATGAGGATGATCTAAGATTTTGTCAGACCTAAGTTGAACGATCACCTACTTCTTTTGACTGTGGGGTGTTGCAGCCACTTGACTAATTTGACTATCTGAACAATGAGACTTAATCCCGTCCAAAGTGGAGGGGAATTTAGGGGATTGATTTTTCATATATATTTTGGAGATATTTTACTTTCCCGACCCTCTAATTCATTGCTTTGTTGGCGAGGGAATCAACCTCTTGATTATGGGCTCTCAGGACATGCTTACATTTGGTATTTCCCAGATGTTTGGTGTTCTCTAAAATCCTTTGTTTGATTTTATTAAGAGCCCTATTTTTTAATTCTCCCCCCGTTTCCATAGCTGCAATGATTATTGCTGAGTCTCCGATTACTATTGGATCTTTGGCCTGGAGTTTATTGAGGATACATGTGCTGAGAAACAAACTGTACGCCTCCACTTTATTGTTTGAAATGTTACCAAGCCCCCATTCGTAGGAGGAGATGACTTCTCCTTTCTGATCATGGATAATTCCCATAGCTCCTGCTCTGCCATAATTATTTTTAGAGGCATCATCAAATCTGAGAGTGTATTTCTTTTGGTTTTGGATCCACTTTTCAATTTCCATTTGATTTCTCCTAAGCTTCCAGCCTTTGTTTCTTCCCCCAGTCTTTGCTGACAAATGCTTCTTCACCGAACACACCAAAGGGATTTTGTTATACCACTCCTTTTCTTCATTCTACCAGTTGTTTTAATCAACACTGAACACTGCGTTAGCACTAATCATCTCTGCCACTAGCCCCCACGTTTTTGCAAGAATGAGTCCTGGGTTAGGATTTTGACTTTTGAATATACACCTGTTTCTAGCAAGCCAAATTTGCCAACAGAAAACAGATAGGAGACATTTCCAAATTCGAATAATGGCGGATTTGTTTTGCTTTGTATATGGGTAGTATTTCTCCCAGTTCTTGTTTAGAGTTGGGAGTTGGTCAAAAATATCGCTGGTCATCTCCAGGGGACTTATAATTTGCTGCCAACAGTGCTTTGCAATGGCACGATCTAAGAAGAGATGCTGACTGCTTTCCTCCTCCTTCTGGCATAAAAAGCACATGGATGGCCCTTGTATACCTTTTTTCCTGAGGTTTTTAGCAGTGAGGATCTTACCTTTTAAGAGGGTCCCAGCAAAGAATTTTATTTTTGGAAGACACTCATTCTTCCAAACTGTTGACCTGAGGTTCCAATTCTCTAGATTATTGTTAGGTTGGAGGAACTTATATCCAGACTTCACTGTAAAATTGACTCCCCTAGGTTCCCAAACATAACTATCTTGGATCATTTTATTTATAGGGGCTGCTCCAGCCAGAGTGACCTTCAAATCAGCCCACTGATTTTTCAATCTATTTGGAAGAGGCAGATCCTTCCAAGCAGTCCAATTGTTTTGCTCCTAGTTTGAGATGTCATAGAGAGAGGCTACATTTTTGTTATCCATCCAGACTTTCAAGGTTCTGTACTACTGGATTTGTTTCAGTGGAGCAGATCCCATTATTTTGTCTGTCCATATGGTAGTGTCTTTCCCATTCCCCAGACTCTTCGATATATGGTTTTTGATTTGAGGGATGACTTTTTTAATGAGTTTCCACGCTTGAGTGCATGGTCGCTCTGAGATCAAATCGGTGAGAATATTTGAGTGCTAACCATTGAGGTATTTCTTTAAGAGCGCCTCGACCCACTAGTTGCCTTTCTCAATTAGCATACGCCAAACAAGCTTAAAGCCCAGAGCTTTATTTGTTAGGCTTGGAATCCTGATGGAGATGCCTCCTTTTTAAAAAGGGAGGGTCACTTGGTCCCAACGAACCAAGCTGAATTTTTTTGTGTCTTGTTTCCCTCCTTGCCAAAGGAATCCTCTCATGATTAACTCCATTTGTTTATGGATGCTGGTAGGAGCCAAAATTATAGCGTACTAATAGATGGGTAGGGCTGAGAGAAGAGCTTTTATGAGAATAGTTCTACCCGCTAGGTTTAACCACATCAACCCCCAACTTTGGAGTTTCCCTCTCATATTTTCTATCTGTTTATTCCATACCTCGGACTTGACCCCTTCCTTTGCCAGAGGTAACCCGAGGTAGGAGAAGTGACTCCATTTCCGCTGGACTGGAATGTCCATAATTTGGGAAATCCTTTGCATTACATTTAGTGAGACATTCCAGGTATAAATTCTACACTTTTTGTTATTGAGTAGCCCCCTAAGATAGCAAGAAATGCTTCTAGGATTTTCTTGAACCTCCTGGCAATGATACTTGAGGCTCCTCCAATTGGGAGGGTATCATTTACAAAGAGAGAATGGTTGATTTCTTTAATCCCTCGTGCTATGATCATGCCAGTTATCTCCCTTTTTTTCCTTTGACTTTCAAGCTAAATGCTTAATGTTTCCACCATAATGACGTAGAGGAAAGGGGAGAGAGGGCAACATTGCCTCAATCCTCTGGAGCTGCCAAAGTAACAACTGGGCCTTCTGTTGATTAGTGGAGCTGTCCATGGATTTGATATGCATTCCATTATAATGTTGATGAACTTAATAGAGATTCCAAACTTTTGAAGAACTGCCACTAAGAACTGATGGCTGACTCTGTCAAAGGCATTGGCCATATCCAGCTTGATGACCATTCCTTTTTCATTTCTTTGTACATTGCTATGTATGGCTTCCTGTACAAGAATCACCTTGTCCGTCTGTCTTTTAGGAACAAACCCACCTTGGTTTTCTGAGATGAGGCTGGGAAAAATATTTTTCAGCCTATTTGCCAGAATTTTTGTAATAATTTTATAAGATGCATTACATAAAGAGATGGGTCTGAATCGGTCAAAAGAGAGGGGATTTGGCTCCTTGGGGATGAGTGCCATATGTGAGGTTTTAGTGTTTTCTCCCATCTTGTTTTTTTAAAAACACTTTTAACCATTCTTACAAAGTCTTTTTTTATTATGTCCCAATGGGTCTTGTAGAAGGCAATGGTAAAGCCATCTGGCCCAGGAGCTTTATTCGGATGCATGCTCCACGTTGCTTCTCTTATTTCCTTCTCTGTCACCTCCTTCTCTAGCTCACTGTTTTGCTATTCGCTGATTTTACTGTTAATTTGTTGAAGGAATTCAGCGCTGTCCGGTGGATGTTCTTCTGCTGTCAGGAGGGATTTGAAATGTCTGTGAGCTGCTTCTTTAATTTCCTCCCTCTCCTTTATTTCCTTCCCTTCAGCTAGGATCTTGTCAATTAGGCTACTAGCTCTTCTTAGCTTGAGATTATTGTGAAAAAAGGAAGTATTTTTATCTCCCGCTTTTAACCAGAGACACCTAGATTTTTGTCTCAATTCCTCCTCCTCTTGTGTATTCTGCCTGTAAAGTTCCATAAAAATTGCTTTTTTGTGGACATGTTCTTGCTCTGTTGCTTGTTTTTTTTCATTTTCCTGACTCTGTTTTTCCAGATTCTTATGCAGCTCAACTTTTGTTTTTCTCTATTAGAGCGTTCTCTTTTGCCCAATTTTGATTGTTGCTCTTAAGTTTTTTAATTTGGATTCCCAAACGAAGTGGGGGGAACCTATAACTTCGAAATCCCAGCTGTCCTTTATGAGCTTGCTAAACTCCTCCTTGATGTCCCAATTTTTATTATATTTAAAGGGATCAACCCATAATTCTCAAGCTTGTCTAAAATCAGAACCACGGGCTTGTGATCGGAAGCTGTGGCATGTACAATCTTTCTCTTCATGGATGAGAATCCTTTAGCTATACTCTCTTGAATTAAGATCCTGTCCAATATTTCTTTGATGTTTTGAGTTCCGACTCTTTTATTGCTCCAAGTGAATTTCCCATTACATGGAGGAATGTCCAGGAGTTTATGAGCGTCTATAATTTCTTCCAAAGCTGCTCTAGAAGGGTCATTGAAATACTTTTCTCCCATCTTTTCTTCAATGTTCCTTATTAAATTTAAATAGCCTCCTAAAACCAACTTGTTTCTTTGGCACTCTTGCATCTCTGTTTTGACTGAATCTCATCATAGTGCTTTGTCCCTGTAATGATTTGGAGCGTAAATGTTTAACACGGTATACTCTTCATTTGTGGTTTTATTTTTGAGATCTGTTCTAACCCACCAGTTCTTGAGTTTTTGACTAGTGAGATCCCACTTCCCTTTGTTCCATATTGTGCCGATACCTCCTGAGGCTCCAATGGAGTCTGTCGCTGTTCCTTCAAATTTTTTTTGTTTTTTCATTAGTTTTTGGAATTCTTGACTAGTCATTTTTGTCTCTTGGATCATGAAGATATCTGACTGTTCTTGCCTTATTATATCTCGGGTTGCATTGGTTTTTAGAGAGGAGCCCAATCCCCTGCTGTTCCAAGAGACCAAAATCATTACTTGATTTTTGGTGAGCCCTGACCTTCTCCTTCTACTTTTCCCCGCTTTCTCTTTGTTTATCAAGGAAAGAGTCCATTGGTTGTTGGGTACCTGTGGCCATTTCTTTTGCTGATGTTTCATCTCTAATCTCTTTATTTGATTTCCTCACTGCTTTTTTTGGCTGCTCTGAAGTGTTGTTGGATTCTTTGACTTTGTTTCTTGTAAGGATTCGGTCAATGGTGGGAGGAGGGGTTGGGAAGTTCTGTATGGGGGAGTGGATGACAGCTAAAGATTTGTCTTGAGAAGGAGAACGAGGGGATGATGGTTCTTCTTCTTCCAAGGATTCAAAAGCATTTGATGTCACGGGTAGTGGCTGGGCCATGTTGAGGGCAGGAGTGGAGATTGCAACAACATTTTCAAGGGGCTATTTGAGGTTTGGACCTGATTGTTTATTGTTAGTTTTCTTTCTCTTAACTTGTTCCCAGGTGCCATCATTTGCTTATGCATTCTCAGCAGTTTCAATTTATTTAAGTTTGTTACATCTATTAGCAAAATGACCGTATTCATGGCATACCTTGCATTTGAACAAGATTTGCTCGTAGTCCAGCTGCTGAATATGATTCCATTGGTCCACCTTGATCTTTATTGCTTCCGGAAGGCCCTTCCCAAATCTACTTCTACACAAATCCTAGCGCAGGCATGCATATTGTCCTTTGGTTCACATCTGTCAATGTATTTTTTGACTGCATTTCCGATTCCTTTGATTGATTCGTCTCCCCAACAGTGAAGTGGGAGATGAGGCAATCTGACCCAGATCGGCACAGCATTAGGGATGTCCATTTCTGGATCGAAATCTGGGGACCATCTGTTCAAGTAAAGGCCACTTGAATCCATAAAATATGGACCGCTTCTGAATATTAGGTTTTGATCTTCTTTGGTTTCGAAGAGGAACATGTAATATCCACTGCCACAAAATCTTATTGTTATTTTTCCTTGGATATTGGCGCTCCAGTTGCGCTCCACCCACTTCGGAACCGCTCTGGGGGAGTGCCACAATCTAGTGAATTGACCTACCAATCCTCTTTTAGATAGTGAAATAGCAGCTTTCCTGGGTAGACTTGGAGGTAAAGAAATTTCCGGAATATCTGCCAGTTTACAAATTTGGTTGTTGTTGGCTTGATTTTTGGTGCACCATTATCTGAAATTAAGGAGGTGAAGGTTGCTGCTTGTTCCTCAGGGCCTTGCAGATGGGATGAGTCGCACCCTGCCATGAGGGGCGAATGACGGGGAGACCTGCAGCAGGGCTGACGTGGGAGGACAAGTAGAGCTCGAGTGTGGGGATGCCAAAGGCTCGAATGTGAAGGCCCAACAACAGAAATTGCCAGGCAGAGGAGCTGCAGGGGGCAGCGGGATCAATGTGTAGAGCTAGGTCAGCTTGCACGCGGGACTATAATTATTATCAACTGTTGGTGAATTAGTTAATAGGTAAAGAAAATAATTATTTTGGAATTAGTGGTAAGGAGTTTTTTTATTAAAATATTCTTTATTTAGTTAAAAATAGTTGTTAAGGAATAATTAAATATAAAATATTGTATTTCAAAATTATCGATTTATATAAAGTAATTACTTAATAATAATTTATATCATCTTATTTGTTAGGGGTTGACTTATTCATATTAAATAAAATGTTTTTGGTAGAAAAGTAGCTGTTAGGAATTTAAAATATTCAATTCCAACATAATTCAATAATTATTAATTAATAATATCAATTTCTATATTAAGATTATTTATTAATAGTATCAAGTTTATATTATTTGATAGAGGGATGCTTAAATCCCTCAAAAAAGATAGCCATGATAAATTAAATAAAGCTAGAGTCAAAGGTTAACTAGAAAAATATTACTAGTTATTTTATATTGTTATGCAAACATATTCTAGTAAATTAAAAAAAATAAATTAAAAATAAATAAATAAATAAATTTTGATAAGAATAATATTAAATAGGGGATCAAGGCTGAAACCAGAAGAAAATAAACCAGAAAGAAATTAAAGAGGAGAAAGGAGAAGAAAGGGATGATGAGTTATGATAAGAGAGCAGGAATCCAACTCTTACTCAATTTCCAACCATCATCCCTATTAAGATTTCTGGCATGCCTTTCGATCTCAATCGCTTCCCTAAGCTTCCTGTGGTGGAAGTGATATACCTTAGCGATAAATTTGGATTCTTCAATGCAGACATGGTGCTTCGATTTCTCTGCATGTTCGGCTAAGGCTGATGAGCGGGAGCGATTGTGTCTAATGTCTGCTGCGTGCTCATTGTTTCTAGAAGGTTAGATTCATAAGAGTGTTATCTTTCTGTGAGTCAAACTAACACACATCCTGTTTTATTTTCTATTTTATCACTATTATCTCACTATTTGTTTGTTGATTTGATTCACTAATGAATGGTTGGAACATTGTTATATAGAAAATGATAGAGTGACCTTGTCTCTTTTAGTATTATACCTCGGTTGATGTTTAACTATTTTACATAGTTTTTTGATTCTTAACGTGTGGGTGCATCAACCAATGGAGTTTGATATTTGTTGGTTTGGAAGAGATAAAGTTTGCTTTTATGTAGCTTTATGCCTTCTACGTACACCACATTATTGAATCATTTTCTTTTAATTTAATTTATAATTGCATTTATAAATTAAATATTAGTTAGCATATTACATTATGTTGTTATATAATTTTGTTAAACAAAATTCATTTACCTTTTAGGCACCACTTACACTACATTCTGGTTATTTTTCCTCTATATTATAATTTTGTATATTTCTTGTATCATAGTATTTTATTTTTGTTTCTGTAACACATTTTCAATAACATATTTTTGTACTTAATTTTAACATTTTAGATTCTAATTTATAAATAACATACATAAATTAGAATTACTATATCGTAATAGCTTGTTGGTGAAACATAAAGTCTCGTTTTCTCAACAATAATATCAAGTTGGATTTTTTTTTGTTTTATTTTGTTGTTTCACTTGCATAATTAGATTTATAATTAAGTTTTTGTTTAGATTAGCCATAAATTAATATAGAGTTAGTTTGAGGATTACATAGTATTTTATTGGAATTAGTTTCTTCAGATTCACTCTTTTGTAGGAAGAAAGGATCCAAGGCTAATAGAGGCTATAAACCCATCGATGGTAGCTATACCAAATGGCTTGGGCTATTAAATAACCTTCTTCTAGGCTATTCCCCTCTTGTTGACTTAGGTGTATAACACCCACCTCAACATGAAACTTCGCATATAGAAAAATGCCCTTTGATTTGATCAATGTTGGGGCAACCTTCCAGCAAGAAATGGACATTTCCTTTCGGGGACTAATAAATGAATATGTTGCCATATATCTTGACGATGTCACTGTTTACTCTAAAAACAGATCTAACCATTTCTCACACCTAAGAAATGTGTTTGAAAGATGTAGGAAGTTTGGTATTTATTTCAATCTCAGAAAGTCAATCTTTACAGTCACATAGGGAAAACTATTATGATGTATTGTTCTTAAAGATGGTATCATGATTGATCTAGAAAGAACTTAGGCCATTGATGCTATGTCACCCCCAAATTAAAAAAAAAAAAAAAACAAGTAGTCCTTTCTAGGAATGTTCAATTTCGTTAGACAGTTCATCCCTATTTTTTTTGAAATTATCAAACCATTGCAAGATTTGGTAAAAAGGAATTAACTTTAAGTGGGAAGATCAAGAAAAATAAGCTTTTTGTACCATTAAACAAGCTATTTTTGAATCCCCTACTTTGATGAGCCCAGACTTCTCCAAAGACTTTACTATCTATACTTTTGCCTCTGATACTACATATGTTACTTTCCTAACTTAGAAAAATGAGCTTTGAAATCCCAATAACCTTTATGAGATCTATTGTTAAGGGAGAAGGAATAAATTAATCAATAATGGATAAACAAGCATTTACTTTCTTTAGGACAGTGAAACACTTCAAGTCCTACCTGCTGAAATCTAAAACTAAGGTTATTGTTCCTTACCCAACAATAAGAAATATGTTAGTATAGAAGGAATTAGGAGAATAAAGGGAACATTGGATGAGAACCCTTTAATAATATGATTTAGAAATAAATCCTACACAAATTGTAAAGGGTCAAGGTATCTGTAAAATGGCCACTGAATCTGTTAATTTTCTTGATTTAGATCCCTATTCTAGTGATGAAGTTTATTTAATGAAAAATTATGTTTTGTGTGTACCTGATAACCCAAATTCATGGTATTTAGATATTAAATTTTAATTTTTTGAATGGTACAACACCACCTCATCTAGAGGCAAAGAAAACAAGGGTGTTAAGACCTAAATTAACTCCTTTCCATATGATTAATAACATTATTGTCTAAAAAACTATGATGGGGTATTACTTCGTTGCTTCGAACAAGAAAATTCCCATAAAGTCCTCCACGAACTCCATTCTAGTCTTTCCAATGGTCACTTTGGTGGGGATACAACTACTCACAAGATACTAAGGATTGGGTACTATTTCCCACTTTATTCAAGCATGTCAATTCTCTAGTACGAAAGTGTGAGACCTGTCAAAAGGTTGCTGATAGGGTTAAAAATCTTGCACTTCCCTTTGTGACTCGTTGTAGTAGCTACAACCACCCTCCAAAATTTTTCCTTAGCTTCATTTTAGAGCCTCCCTACCAACCATCCCCAGCAACATGTCTTGCACTGTCAAGTACACGAGGTTCACTGATTTTCTAGCAGCAGGACAGCCTGTACATGATAGCTTGTTGCATTCCCCTTGCAGGTTGCTTTCCCGGACTTGGTCCAGCTGCTGGCTGAGTAGCTCCCTAAAGAAATTGCACAATTCTGGAGGGGAACCAGTCTCCCCTCTAGAAATTGTGCAATCCTGTCAGTCAACCTTCCTAGAGAAAATTGCGCAATCTGACCTAGCAGGACTGCTCAACCCAAAAATTGCGCAATTCTGGGCAGCAGTCAGCTGCTCCTCCCAGGAATTACGTAATCCCTCTAGGCAGCCGGCCCAGCTTCCTCCCAAAAACTGCGCAAAATTTACCCTCAGTCAAGTAGGCTGTTGCATGTGTCCTCAGGTTGACGATTCCACCGGGGACCGAGAAAAATTGACTTGCATGCATGGGCTGCTTTTTCCCTAGATTTTAGGGACAAACATACAAAAAGCATCCCTAGATTTTAGGGAGCTATTTTTAGCAGCTGGAGGTTACATGCAAATATCATTTTAGAAGCCTTCCTCCAAGTGTTGCTTTTTCCTAGATTTCTGGCATGCGCGTCATGGGCTTCAAACTTATTTATTCAACGCTTCAGAGATCACTTCTTAACATCGATCTTGGAGCTCTAACGTCCCACAACACATCCAGGAGTCTTCGACACATCTAGCTCAACTATTTCCAAGTAAGTCCGCTTAACTTGTCTTTTGCAACATTTCTGTCGCTTTTTGTGTTTTGGCTTGTGTAAGTGCTGTCTGCTTGATTTCTGTGAACACTTGCTGTTGTTTGTATGCATATTAGCTTGTACTAGCAACATTTCAGTTTTCATTAACATCTCACTATTGTTGCATGCATGACACTGTTTTGTACGAACGATCGTCGATTTGGCGACTCGCTTCACACACATGCATGTTGTTATATTTTATGAATCTTGCATTCACTGTTTGCATGCATGATCATTCACTACTGCTTACACTTAGTATCACGATGCATTCACCTCCACATTTTCTTTTAGTTGCTCGTTGGCGGGCCTGGGAAACCTTGGCCTGAACTCTGCCTCACCAAGACAACATTGCACAATCATAAGAGGGAAGGCTCTGCCTTCCTCCCAAGAAATGTGCATTTCTGGCCAGTGATTGTTGGCTTAGAAAATTGCGTAATGCAGTCCCTAGGCCTGCATCACTTGCGAGCTGAAATTGTGCATTACGCAATCCCAACACCCAGCAGGCTAGTCTGTGTTGAAAATGAAACAAGATGATGGAGCTTAGTGAAAAGAAGTCGCCTTCACTAAGTGGTCCCACAGGCTATTTTTGGTGCAAAGTCTATTTTTAGACTATGTCTATTTTTAGACATAGGATCATGGTCTATGAGTTGCAGGATGCTATTTGTGGATGATTGGTCATGTTGGTAAAAATAGATGGACCTCTATTTT
>APFE031059593.1:110640-131250 GCA_000404065.3 Pinus taeda | reverse complement strand
TTGGATGAGACCTTGCTACAGGAGCCTCGATGTGGAGTAGCAGGAACTGACTGATTGGGTAGAGACAGATGCGGATGGAGCGGCAGAGAGAGCGACAGTGCAGGGAATCCCAAGACAATGCATAGCTAGCAGGCTGCAACCATGCGAGAGGCACAAGTGTTTTTCACAGTGCTAGGTGTCACAGAGAGGTGTGCAATGGTGTGAGATGCATGGAATGTTGCAGTAGTGCAGATGTCAAAGAGGGAGCACTTGTCAGTAGTAGGTAGAGCTTCAGCATCACATTATGTTCCTAGCCCAATAGAGGGGTTAGTTGGGAGTGTTTTTGTTCCAAGTGTGTTGGAGCAAGTGGACCGAGTAGATGTGTTGCATGCAGAACATTCCATAGTTACAGGATAGGGGTTGCAGATAATCCATATCTTGTTGAGAGGAAGTGTTGAAAATGCGACAAGATGATGGAGCTTAGTGAAAAGAAGTCGCCTTCACTAAGTGGTCCCATAGGCTATTTTTGGCGCAAAGACTATTTTTAGACATATGGATCATGGTCTATGAGTTGCAAGATGCTATTTGTGGATGATTGGTCATGTTGGTAAAAATAGATGGACCTCTATTTTTAGAAATATGGGCAGAGTCTATTTTTAGACTGACAGGCTAAAAATAGAACAGTCGAATATTATTAGCTCTTAATAATATTTGGACTATAAACATTATCTTATCCTCTTGGAGCACTTCAGTTCGAGCTACGGATGTGGCACATGCAGCTGTCAGAAGGAAGTACACTTTTCCTATGGGTTAGTTGAGCTATTGCATGATGGACTTCAGTTAGAACTCAAGTGATTGAGTTTGGTGGAGTTTATTGAGGAGTTGATGGAGTTGTGTTCAGTTTGACTTAGTTGAACTAGTTGTATTTAGTCTAACTGACAAATACACTAGTGATGAGTGGTGTGAATTAATTATTAATTAATTCACTAATTATTAACTCATAAATCAACTAAAGAATATATTAGTTAACTCAGTGCATGGACAGTTCAGTGGAGACAAGTGTTAGAGGTGAGTGAAAGGGAAAGATAACTGTCAGTTGTGACTATAGTTGTGCATGAGATTTGCACAATCAATGGATTGAGTATTGCCAATGAGGATTGCGTGGTATATCCAAGGGAAATACGAATTTGGATCATTGATTCATCAGTATTCTCATGCAGGATTGTGTAGTGGAGGCAGGCAAGCAGCGAAGGAGATTTGAGCCAGCGATTGATTTAGATCTGAGCTAGTTTGTGTGTAATAGGTGGAGATAGTATTGAGTACTTGTGAGGAGTATTGTACTATGTATTGTTGCATGTTCTCAATCAATATAATATACAGATAGTTGGGGGTTTTCAGCTTTATGCTTCCTCGGTACATATTGTGTTGATATGTGTGATTGATGCTTTAATGTGCGCATGCGATTGTTTCTTTAATAGTGCAAATTGATGATCAATGTAGAGGAGGTTATGTATTATGCATGCATTCTACAAATAGTGTATAATCAGGATAATCTCTGTGAATAAGTGTCATATTATTCAAAATTTCTACAGTCTAGATTACGCATTGTGCAATTCCAACAATCAACCAGCATCCCAACAGTCCAGTCTGCCTTTTGCACAGTTCCGACAGCCAGTCTCCTGACCTCCCAGGAAAAATTGTGCAATCCCTGCCAGTCAATCCTCGGGTATGTTGCATGTCGTTCCTCAAGTTTTCTTTGGTTTTAGCTGACACATTTCTTTCCATGCATGTCTCCATGTCTCCAGATCTAGTAGGTGTTCGTCTGCCTCTCAAAAGTTCAGGATCAATGGCGTCCAAGAGAGTAGGATCAAAGGACATCGATGAAAGTGAAACTAGAGTAGTAGTTGAGTGATTATCTACGAGTTTGCCGATCTATGAAGACACCGAGCTGATTGTAGACAAGGACATCAAGATGAAATGGTAAGAGGTCAATGATGCATTTTCAAGCACATTTTGGGAAGACCTCGAAGACCGCCAAGTCTATATGAACATTCATAAGTCCAACTTGTACCAGATTGCATGCAGATATCCCACGTTCCCATGTGCGAACATGATACATTGTATCGTTTCGCACACTAATCCTGAGATGATGACATTGAGCAGCGTTAGCGGGACTGAGATTGCTACCTTCAGGGCACATGATTATCATCAGATGTACCATATGTTGAAGCCAATGATCACCATGGAAACACCCTTCAGCATACCCAACAACAATTCCAACTCCAGGGATATCTTGAAGAACTAGGTAAAGGAGCCAACCAAATTCAGGATGACACCCAACTAGGTTTAGGTTTACAAGACTAAAATATTGCGGAAGGCGTATCAATACTTGGTCATCTTTGCATGTCACCTGTATGGCCAAGAGAGCACAGAGACCTTCGCGTAGAGTTGGGTGATCGCGTTGGACCAACTGGCCAGTGAATGCAAAGAATGCAACTAGTCCAACATGTTGGCTCACAAGCTGAAGGAATAGGTAACAAGAGCTCAACAACTACCCAAAGGTTAGTAAGTAGAAATCTATATGTCTGCTTACATCTTGGATGCAATCTGTGCCTGTCAGGATTTTCTGGCCTTGAAGTGGGCATGGACATCACCAGAAACCTCTGTTAATACTTATTGTAAAATGTTGTTCGAATGAAGCTTTAGAGGAGTCATCACATAGCTGTTAGATCATTTTGTCACCCTGATGTACAAGATGATATTTGAGTAGGATCCACCTTGCATGTTGAAGGCAACAATGGAGGCACTGATCGACATAGAAGATTGGTATGCCTCACCGTCTAGCACCTTCATATGGATTTACAACACAGAGAAGCCTCCGCATGTTTTGTCAAATTTTTCCATGGACAAGCTCGTCATGCAAGAGGTATCATACCACATCTTGGCAGGACTGTCAGCTAGGCTGCACCGGAAGAAGAAGTAACCTTGCCCTGCTCTTCCGTTGCAGATCGGGTTATACGAGATATGAAATTTCAAGCACGCGGATGTCAAAGTAGAGGAGATCAAGAAATATCCTTTCAATGCCCGAAGCTTCAATCCATATGACCCGCATTGTTTTGTAAAAGATCACCGTGTGAGAGTACAGTTTCATTGGATCCACGGGGCGTGTCATTGGGTGGAGGAGGACACATGGAGATATTTTTACATCTTCTCTAGGCCCAATTAACTGGTTGGCATCACTGTGGAATGGTTAGCTGAGCAGCATCCAGGAGAGCACTGGCGGTAGCATCAACATAGGTAAACATACCGGCGCGTGACAAAGGCAAGAGGAAGATTTTCGACATCACAGAGGTAGAGAAAAGCTGCAAGTTCAAAGCAGACCCACTTGTGCAAAAAGTAGCTTTGGAAATAGAGGTGAAGAGGCAACAACGCGACAGGAGGAACGCGTAAAGGCAGAGAGAAAAATAGAGAATGAAGGAAACAGAGAAGGAGTTGCATGAGTTAAAGGAGAAACTCTAGAAGGAAGAGGAGCTACGCAAACGATAGAAGGAAGCGCAACAAGAACAAGTACAACATGGGGTGTAACATGTATAGACAAATGAAATTGCACTTATATAGGTATTTGACTCATCCGAATAGCTAGTACCGAGCAGACAGGGTGAGCAGTTGGAAGAGTAGGACTTCGCTCAAGAGATTGAACAAGCACTTGAGTAGATGGATACAAATATGGAGTAGCAAGAGTTAGAGCAATACATCAACCTCATGCCTTACCATTAAGAGGTCAACCCACTAGCTTCACTGGATCCAGAAGCAGAGCAAGTCCCAAGCGACCAAGGAGACACTGAGATCCTTAGAGACCATCCGGAAGGAGAGATGCAGAACATATCATTCGATGAGTCACAACATAGTGTTGTGCAATCTCGTAGAGTGTCTACTCCAAAGGACAACACATCTCTTGCATAGTTTGAGGAACGAGTGATTGTGTCTGGCGTGTGCAAGCATCCATCAACATTGGCTGATAGTAATAAAGCATATGTCGAAGAAACTAGCTTGAGTGTTCACTTCTTGATAGCTGAGAATAAGTAAATGGCTAAGGAGTTACATATGACCAAGCAAGGAGGAGAACTGGTTACAACATCCACCCAAGCAGAGTTGAAGAAGGAAATATTGGATGAAGTATTGCCCCTTGAGATAGTCATGCGAGCCTTGTATTCAAAGTTTGGTACTGTGCATAAAGGAGTTGTCCATATCAGCAGTTGGTAGCAGCGATGTGCCAAGAGAGCACATATCTTGTCAAACTTGCATACTACTATTGACTACATGAAAACATGGACAATGAGATATAAGGGAGCCCCATTACACTTGCCCAAGATAATGAAGTCCAGAGCGATCGAGTTGAAGACATGCATCCAGAGTCAGATTCGGAACTATGAAGACCTCCCGTAGTTCATCACTAGTCTATAGGCTTCCCATGCATGAGTATTCAGGAGTATGAATGTTGTTGTGCACGCACACATGATCCCATCTATTGGGACACTCACCGAGGCAAAGACAAAGGCACAAGTCCGGCTGGAGCTTGAATTGTACTTTGACAAGTTGAGGCGCATAGCCACCAGCGTAGACTTGGTGATCAGTGCAGACACCATGCATCAGTATGCCACTAGTTAGACCGCTCTCAAGACAATGATGCGCATGTTATCAAATGAGTTAGATAGAGAAGCCCAAGTAGTATACCCAGATGTTATGGAGGCAAGAGTTTGTTTCCAAAAAGATATCACCACAGAGTACACGAACACCATCACGGATTACCAAGCATGGCATCAATTTTCCACCGTCGACCATCATGAGGATGTCGAAGAACTGGTCTTCCCACAATTATCCGAGTCATAGTGATGTATTGCATGGCTTGCTCAAGCCTACATTGTCTCACATGGGTACATGTGAAGATTGTATGTAATGTATTGTCAAGTGGAAGTTCAAGTGTCGATAGTTGGATGTAACAATCATAGAGTAGATGAAGAGTCATGAGGATAGATGAACAGTCACAAAGGGGAATGTCAAGGGCCACCCCACCCTTTGCTATATATAGTCCCTCATAACTAATTGTAGAGGATTTTAGTCAACCAAGCTTCTGATAGGAGTATCTTAGAAAGAGCTTGGATAGTATTGTAACGAGCCTTGACATCTCCACTATGCAGAGCTAGTATATCTCTTTGGAGGAGCAGGCAACAGTGACTATAATGTTCCGTTGTTGGAACTAGTGGTTGGTCATGGTTCTATTGTATGACTGGAACTTACACTTCTTAATATAATAGAGCCAACACGTTTCATGCATATGTCGTATTGTATTTCAGCTATCTTGTTTACTCTAAATGATATATGTATCTGTTTGCTTACACATGCATGTGTAACTATTTTTTATATATGTATGTATGAATCTTACTGAAATGTGATGTTGGTTTAACCATCAGTTTGGATTTCTAGCTTACCTTCCTTCCATGTTGTGATGCATCTTTGATTGTGTGTTCCCTTCTTAACTTCGTGCTTTCACAGTTTTCAATGAGCGCACTCACCTCACCCTCCGTGTGTTAGAACTGCTCATGCACCTTCCTTGAATTGTTGCATATGTCACACCCTTGCTACCAATAGGGACATCTTACTTGCCTCTGTGCAAAACCGTAGTTAAGGCAATATCGTACGACCCACTGTTGGGACTCCTACACCAAACAGTCTGAGGTCTAGTTGGGACTTCTTACCAGGGAGATCCCCTGACATGTTGGTGAGTCCAACACCTTCAGCATGACCATCACTGTCGGAGCTCCTTTTCAACAATGGGGCTTAGACATAGTTGGTCCTGTGAATTATACCTCTTCTCAATAGCATAAATACATAATAATAATCATTGATTATTTTATTATATGGGTATATGCAACCCCCTTGCTAGTGGTAAATGATAAACATGTAATACATTTTCTAGACTCTAATATTATCACTTATTTCAGTGTTCCAAAATCACTAGTGTTCAAGAATGTGTCTTATCTTTCCTCTCGTGAACTAGATGCTTATGACTTAAAGAGAGGGATTAACATTAAGTATTTAGTGAGATATTACCCTCAAGGTAATGGCCTTGCTGAATCCTCAAATAAAAATATGTTAAAAATCCTTAAAAAAAAGAATAGTCTCTAAGCATCGCAAAACCTAACATGTTACTCTCTTTAGCACATTATGTGCTAATTGGGTAACTCCCAAAGCCGCAATTGGTAATTCTCCCCTTTTCCTTGTATATGTTAGCGAATTCTTCCCCCTAATAACTTTTTTCCTTCTTTAAAGTTTTCTCAGAAAGTACAAGAAGTTAAATCTTCAGCCATGCAAAATAGAATTAATGCCTTACTCAAATTGGAAGAAGAAAGAGAGAAATCTAAACAAAAGTTACGTCAACATCAACAAATTATAAAACGTTGGTTAGATGGCAAGTGTTCTTATGGTTGAAACTTTGAGGTAGGTGATTTGGTTCTTAAATGAGACAAAGCACACAAGGAAAGCGGGGAGCATTCAAAGTTTTGGAGGTTATGGCTTGGGCTTTTCATTGTTACAGGAAATATTGGCCCTAGTACATTCTGTCTCCAAACATTGGAAGTACAATTAGAACCCCTTCTAATTAATGGGCGGCTTCTTAAGAAATACTTTTCTTGAATTCATTTAGGGAACCTTTTATTCTTTAAACATTGCTTTAACGTTTTCATGTGAGTGTGTTTTTTGTTTCTGCTTTTTGATTATATTTTGAGTGTGTTTTTCATTTCTTCTTTTTCTATTTTGTTCTAATAAGTCACTTTTTTCAAACATAAAACTTCTATCTAAAATTTCATTTAAAGGAAATTCTAAACATATGTTTCTTTTTCTCTTAATTCTGCAACTTATTGAATTGTTTGCTTCAACCTCTTACCACTTAGAAAAATAGTTTTTTATTTGAAATATCTGAAAATTTAGAATTTATTGCAGAAACAATCTTTAAGTTAGTCCAAATATTAGGGGATTTCATTATTTAGTTAACAGAATTTTTAATTGACAATCTAATTGGTGTAAGGTTGGTGATGATAAACTTATCACACCATCTGATACTCTTGATTTTTTCTTGTTCAGATCCACTTCCCCACCTGTTAGAAGATCCCTTCGGGGTTACTAACTCATTAAATTAAGTTACTATTAACAAAGTCAGTTGAAGGATATGAGGCCTCATCACGAGTCGGCCTACCATTGTCATAGATCATTGAGAAATGATATTACCTTATCTGGTCACTAAGCCGGGATGATGGATTTCAATCATTAGACTTTAAGATAAGAGGTCTTATCACAAGCCGACTTGTTCATTTTCCAATCTTTTGTGAATGGCAGTGTCATTGACTGACTACCAAACCAACACACTAGTCTTAAGTCGAACCTTGAAAAGCAAAGAAGAACAAAGAAAATTCATGAATCATAAATCCTAATAGTGGGATAAAAGCATCTGAATTCAGGTTAAAAGGAATCCCTGTCAAGGCTATGGACACTTGACTAGCAATAGAGGCAATGCTAGTGTATTGAAGTCATGTTTACACTACTTGTCCTATTAGTTGTTCCCTTTTCTAAACCTGATGATTATGAAATCTTTGATAACCTATAAATTATAATGGAGTTTATTTAAATTTATGTGCAGTGATGCAACTCATGGGTAGGCTAGAACAACAAATTTTATCATTCCTAAGCTAAATTAAAGCAATCAATTCTCATTCATTTTGGCATCTATTTTTATGCGACATATGATTTATGTTTCCTTTATACAAATTTTTAGTCAGAGAAAATTACTTCACCTAGTGAGTCGCCAATTGTTGGCCACCTAACAAACTCCCCTCTTGTTTTTCAAATGAAATTGGCCCCTCTTTTGATTTTCTTATTTATTTTCAGTTTGGATATCTTACTTTGTACTGAATTAACAATTATGATTTTGAAGCACAGATCTTACTCAGAATTTTGACATTGTTTCTTTTATTAGCATGTGGCATCATAGTGATCTTTAAATAAATTGAAGGCACGTCTTAAATTTTATTGACAATGGTTGATGGTTATTCTTGATGCATAGAGAATGAATATTCATTTTTGAGAATCCATTTACATATTACATCTATTGAGCAACCTCCTAACACTACAATCCTTTTCAATTAAACCTACATATGTCATTATGTTTTCATTGTGTTTTGTATATTTCATTGCCTTGACTATAGGTTAAAATTTCACTCAAAGTCATGGTGTTTATGTATATATAACTCATGGATTATGAATGTTTTGGTTGTTCTTAGGCCTTGTTATGACATATAACATAGACACTCATATTTTAAAATGGTTCATACTCCTAGACGTGTAGAATGTTTTAACTCCATTTCCTTATAATATCAGTTGGAATTATTAAAATTTGTGACCTATATTCCGGTGGTATTATGGCTTGAACACATCAAAATTTAATGTTATGTCCCACGGTTTTGTGCGCAATCAAACTTTGGTAAGGAAATATCTCGATATATTGTGTGATGAGTTAATTCCTAACAATAATGGGTACATCTGATAAGATTTTCTATGAATAAATTATGTGTTTTTTTATGACTTGGCTTAACTTATCCAAACTGGAAAATGAAACTCTTGACACATGGTTTCATTGTTCATTGTGTTCATGTCTTGAACTTTGTGGTTATATTATTTTTCTAGTTTCTATCATTATTGTTAGGTACATATGGTACTTCGTGCTAGTTACTCAATTCATAGCTTAGGGTCTTCATCATGCATTCCTTTCATTCCCATTTTGAGTCTTTTCCTTGCATACTGTGTTGTAATGGTTAGGGTTTGAAACTCTGTCTAGCTCATTTTACCTCCTTTCCAAATGGAATCACTGCTAAGTTTTATTAAATATTATGTAATGCCTCCTATGGTTCGAACATAGTTGACTGGGGGGTGAAACTGTTGAATTGTATGAGTGTTTAACTTTGTTACAAGAGGTCGACTAATGGGAATTTGTTCAATGCTTCCAGGGTTTTAATGATGAAGTGGAAAAGGCTTTCGCCTCCACTTTTAATGTCTCAACAAGGTAGAGATACATCGACTTTATTGCAGATGCAACTTGTCTTTCCATGGAAGGCAAGAACTAGTAAAAAAAATTCTAGTGCATAATATGTCGCGGTGAAAGTTTCTAGCTTCCAAAAATTCTTTGTATAATGTTAAAGGTATGCCTATTAGCTTTCTTATACCCATATGGAAATATTTGTTGTATTTTTTTGGCACTTTATAACTTGTGAATGTAGATATAGGTTTGTCTTGATGTACCACATATGCTTGGTAATGGTATTATTAGGTTACAAGATTAATCTCCCATTCTATTTACATAATAGTCTCGCCAAGATGATTAAGGCATACCAAGTTGAATGTATAAATCTTGATAAAACTCTTTTTTTACCATATTTTGATTTATATTTTGCTAAAAAACTATTTGTCCAACCATGGTGATACTTGGGGAACTTTTCTTCTTCGCAATGGATTTGATAAACCCCATGTTGTCGAACAACCGAAAGTTACCCTTAGGGTTTAACCCAATCTTTATTCAACCAATTTGACTCCATCAGACTCTCAAAACATTGATGATTTTGGCCCTTGAAGGCCATGCCATTATGATGGCTCATAATTGTTTGATGGTGTTAGGGTTAAAACTCCTGGAATGGTGCATGTTTGTATTACACAAAGTATGGCACATAAATATGAGTTTCAACATGTTAAATTAGAACTTGAATTTAGGGAAGAGGTTGAACTAGATTTCCCAAACCATAACCTTCATTTTGAACCTACATAAGAAAAGGAAATTAGTTAGTAAAACCCTAATCCTCAGTCTTAGGTGAAGAGTAAACAATTAGAAAGAAAGATATCCAGGGCAAGGCACAACATGGGTAAATATGTCCCTGTCAAGGAATTTTACATTGATATGGAGTCTCCTGTCGAGCCTTTTCCAAAGAAAAACAAACCTTAGTCAAGTGATAACTCTGGATTCATCGATAATGGTAATTACACTGAGGATGGAGACAATAATTCTCACATGGGGTCTTCACTCAACGAACCTCTCACATATCACATGCGTTCATGGCATATTAATCAATACTCTTAATTTAACTACATATTGGAAAACATCTCAAAAATCACATTATTTAACCGCTTACCAATACAAACCAAATACACATTCCAAATTAAAAAACCCCTACTTTCACTAGATATTGTAGGTATCCATTTTTTTGTTAACATCTTTTATGTACCCTTTTGTATTTTTTCATTAACTTTGAGCTCCCATTTTTATACTTGCCAATACAAAAACCCTTTACCCCGTATATATCCCCCAATATAATATGCCATTTTTTCTTCAATATATACCCCCCAATATGAATGCATGTGGTATGGTATTTCTCCCACAGTGAAGCCCCTATGAATTCTGATAAACATCCTCAGAGAAAGATTGATTGATAATTTCATACATGACTTGTATTGGCATCAACAATATCTAGTTATGGTATCCCATGTCGAGCACCAGATTAAGTAGCTTATATAGGAGAACAATCAACTCATAACACTTAATCAACTTATGAATAATAAAAATGATCATATATCTTCAGGGTTTGAGAAGAAAGCACAATCTATGGACACACACATAATCATTAATTCACCTAATGTCAAAGTGGTCATTACTCCAAATACACATGACTCAAACACTACTAAATAAAGGTTTTATTAATTTTCTATTTTTTAGGGTCAAATATTTTCAAGGTATGTTTTATATTTGATTATGTTTACTAATTATAAAGGCTGCTACAGAATCAAAGATTTTGTAGCAACCTTATTTCGATAACAATTTTCGATTATTAATATCATTTCCTCAATCTGTAATCGGGTTGTCCTCATTCATTGGATGTTGGTGTCGGTCTGCATGAAAGTGGTTATTGTGGATATGATGCAATTGTTCCAAATCTTGCGCAAATGAACTCTTAGTCAATCATGTTAGTTTCTTCTAAGCAATTGTAATTCGACTGAAAAGTTACGACAATGAATTATATTTTTGAAAAGATTGTTTTTATTTGGAAGATTTAGTTTAGATTATTGATGGGCTTATCATCATGTATATAAACCAATAGTTTTTAGAGTAAAGAGAGTAAAAAAACTGGAAAATTTTGTGGTGATTGTGGAACTTATTACATATTGATATTTGTAAGTGTTTGGATTTGAACTATTTCAATCAATTAATGCTTATATGTGTGTGTGCGCGTGGTATTTTAATTTCCATGTTTACTTTTGATGTATATGTTCTAAGTTTTTATAATTTTCTTTGGAAATATTCTGAAGACATAGCGTTATTATTTACATGACTTAGATCTGTGAATAAATAGTGACCTTGTCACAATTTTTGCGACTTCTATGTTAGTTTTTTCTATATACACATATTCGTTCGTATTTATCCTTCAACGACATGTGTCTTAAGTATAACTAAGATCTAAAAATTTATTGAGTCTAAGTTTCTATGAACTACTTATGGGGATTTGGACTATTCGAGTGTGTTGTTTTCAAATGATTTGAATTAGCACACACGTTGTAATAGTTTTTGGGTTACCATAGTCTTTCATCGTTTGTCCGTTAAAATACTTCGGGATTAAAGCGTTGGAGGATTATTTGTATTACAGGAATTATTATAGTAATTTAGTTTTATTGCCTCAGTCGGTAATATTATTAGGACATGTTAAGTGGTTTTAGATGTTTACATTTATATTAATTCTTAATGTGAATTATTAACATAAGTATGGACTGTTATGTGTTTGTGTAAAAGATCAGAAGCTTGCATTACTGTATTTTTTTGTCTTTTTTTATCACATTGAGAGTTATCAATAATTTTAAATTATAATTGCATATAGAATTTAAAATTAGTCTTACAGTTTGCATTAGCAATATACAGTGAAAGAGAATAGAATCTGTTCTTGATTATTTTCACGAGTTACACAAAGTCCTAGTTTCTTTCTTGTTGTATTATATTTCTTGTACTATGTGTATATTATCCATTGTATTCTAACAATTGATTATTAACTCTTATATTGTATTATATTACATTAATTATATTATAGATTAGGCATACTAACATAAATGTAGTTTAGGATTCATGTACATATAATAATTAGATAACTTTAGGATTTCCCTGGTTTTTTTCTTCATAAGAGGAAGAGAAAAATAGGTTAACAAAGCCTTTAAACCCATTAGGAGTGGTTACTTTAATCAACTTGGGCTATCTAAAGAGCCTTAGTCTAGGCCACATCCCCTTTGTTGACAAAGGTCCAAAAGCTAGCATCAACACTACCTCAAACAAGTTCGCACATAACCTTTGAAAATGCTAAGATCATGCCTTAGATTTCCCCTTTAGTATTGTCAACAAAATGAGGCTTTAACAAGCATGAGTTGGGCCTCATAAAGTGATCTAAGATTTAAAATTGAAGGTTTCATATAAAGTTTTGCAAGCTAGTTTATGTCTTTTTGGCAATGGATCGTGATTGCAAAAGCACACAAACTAAGTTAATTTTTGCAAATTTTAATAGTTAAAAATGGACAATAAGCAACAACACAACACAATAAATTGATGACGGAGTTCACCCCTCCTGGACTATGTCCCCGGGTCTTGCTTCCAATGGTGGCCCTTTATATTATATGCTCAAATGGGAAATTACATCAACATGCAATGCTCAAATTGAAAATATAACACTGCCATTGTGTCCACAATACCCAAAAACCCTTGTGTAGGCTCTTCTTGGGCTAAAAAAGGATAGAAAATGGCAAAGTTAGACCTCTTTATCCATTATGCCTGTTAATTGTTCTCCAAAATCATCCTCTTTGCAAACTTGGAAACAAAAATGTGCTAGCCCAATTGGTGGGTGCTTAGTTTGTGGTTTCGCAGGTCGGGGGTTCAATCCTCCCTGCCTGTTGGTGGGTTCGTTGTTTGTTACAAATGGCGGGGTCATGTGATTGATCTCACCCTTTTAGCGCCACCCGTTGACACTGTAATTTAAATTGGAGGATGCAGCGGTGGTTTAACAAACCACACACCCACCCTCGTGGCTAACGAGTGACAGTTAAGGCATTGTGGTTGTGCCAGTCAAGGGTTCTACCCACTGACCCACCACTTTATACACAGACTCCGCCATTTGAAAACTTAAATAATAATTTTCACACATGTATTAATAGGAACCTTTATAGCCCAATTGGTCGGGCAGTGGTGTCGTTAGCTAGAGGTCTTGAATTCGATTCTCAAAGAGGCTGGTCTGTCTAACCTAACCAATTTTGGCCCAATTCATGGTGCCATGTGGCACTTCGTGATTGGGCCACATGTCACCCATATATTGGCCCAAGTGTCCAAACTGCATTCACTTACCACTGTCCAACCATTGAGTGCCATTTGTCATCTCGTTAGGAAGCCACTTGTCTAGTCCATACACCTAGTTAGCCATTGACATCAACATGACATCATCGTACAAACTGCCACGTGACAGTCGTACACTATCCAGTTAGCCCTGCAAGTTGACTTTTGAGTTGTTTGCCAAAAAAATTAGAATGTGATAACTTCCTCATATGGTGTCGGATTGAGGCAATTCAAGTGTCATTGGAATAAGAATGATGATATATATGATTTGGCACCAGTTTTGGGAGATTTTGAGCACTTTCATTTTTTTAGGATATTTTTGATCCCTTGGATCATTCCTCCCCACTGGAAGCTTTTAAACCACCAAAAGCCTATTTTTACTCAACAAATAAGTGATGGTAGAGATCCCTCACTTTTCTGATCTCTATCCACCTTAATTTGCTTGGATTGGTACCTTTGAGCCCCACTCGAAGATACTCCACATTGCCTCTAGGTGAAGTCCCTATCCTCTTGTCAAGAATTGAGTCTTCTTGCAAACCATTTAAATATTCAAGAGAAAAATCTTCTATAGATGGAATCTGAACATTCTCTTTTTGATCATCAATCATAAGAGGCTCATACAATCTTAATGTTTCCACATTTACAACATAATAAATTTGCATGTAAGATGGAAAATCTAATCAAAAAGTGTTGTTACTAATCTTTTCCAAGATTATGAAAGGACCATATTTGATTAACTTGAGCTTTTGACCTTAACCTTGTAGTCTTCCCTTGCTGATATATAACCAAACTCGATCTCTCGCTTGGAAATCATGATCAAATTTATGCTTATTATGTCTTTCTTTGTAGCTGGCTTTGCTTTTCTCCAACTGTTCTTGTACCCTTTGATGCACTAGTTGAATTTGTTCAATCAAATACTTGGCTTTGTCCACATCACTATGTCCATCTACTGTAATATCTTTACAAAGATGAAATCCAAAGGAGGCTTTGGCAAATAACCCAAACAAGCTTCAAATGGAGATACTTATGTAGATGAATGCTTGAAACAATTGTAGGCATGTTGGATGTAATGAAAATGCTCATCCCAAAGTTTTGGATTCTTACCACAATATCCTCGAAGGAGATGCACTATTGGTCTGTTCACTACTTTTGTATGGCCATCAGTTTGTGGATGAAATGTTGCACTCTTCTTCAACTTTGTGTCCATGAGTTCCCATAAACTTGACCAAAACTTCTAGATAAATCAAGAATCTCGATAAAAAATAATAGAAGTGGGTAACCCAAAGTGAACCCATACATTTTGGGAGAACACCTTTGTGGTTGGTTCAATTGTAACATGTTTCTTAGATGGCATCAACACACACATTTTGTTGAAACAATCCACTACAACACATAGATAATCATGACCTTTCCTAGACATTGGTAACCCCCAACAAAATCTATATAAATACTTTCCCAAGGACACGAAGGGATAGGAAGTGGAGTGTACAAACCCAATTTCCTATTGCTTGGCTTGCTAGTAACACACATAGAACATCCTTTCATATATCTTGAGACAATTTCATTCATGAAAGGCCAATAACAATACCTTTGAATTTGACCAATTGTTTTTCCTACACCAAAGTGGCCAATAATAAGAGAAGTGTGGGCTTTCCTTATGACATTGACTCTTTCACCCCGTGGAACACATAATTTTCCAAGATGATACAACAAATTATTATGGACACGATAATCCAAATCTTCAACATTATTGCCTTGATTCAAAGTTGCATAAAAATCTTTAAAATCTTCATCTTGAGCATACTGTTCAATATAACTTTCATGCATGATTGAGTTATGCTTAAAAAAAACAGATGCATCAACAATAGGACTTTATAACATATCTGCAACTTTGTTGTATATACCTTTCTTACACCTGATTACCAAATGAAATTGTTGTAGGAATCCCGTCCACCTGAAATGTCTAGCTTGTTGTAGCTTGGTTTATGATTGTAAATATTGCAAAGGTTGATGGTCAGTATGAATAATCGTTTCTTTACCCATCAAATAATGCTTCCATTTCTTCATTCTTTGTACCAAAGCATACAATTTTTTATCATAAGTTGGATAGTTAATTACTGCATTGGTAAAGGTTTTAGAATGATAACATATTGGCTTACCATGCTGCATAAAAATTGCTCCCATAACATATTCAATTGCATCGTTTTAAATTTCAAATGGCTTCTTAAGGTCGGGAAGTGCTAGAACTGGTGTTGTATTGATTTTCTCTTTCAAAGTGTCAAAGGATTTCTATTTCTTACCTCCCCACTTAAATACCCATTTCACACTTGTCAAAGCATGTAATAGTGCTGCAATGAGTGAGAAGTTAGCGATAAATTTTCTCCATTATTTGGCTGCTACAAAAAATCTCCTAACTTCTGTTACATTGTTGGGTTTAGTCCAATTCACAATAACATCAACTTCGGAGGGATAAATATTCAATTCACCCCCTCCTACAATATGACTCAAATAAACCAAAGAGGTTTTCCCGAATTCACATTAAACATATTCAAATGCAACTTTTCCTTTTTAAGATATCCATAAATTTTTTCACATGCTTGAAATGCTCTTCATGAGTCTTAAAAATCAGAATATCATCTAAGTAGACTATGAAAAAATCATCAAGGAATGGTCACAACACATCATTCATAACTCTCATGAAGGTGGTAGGTGCATTGCAAATCCAAAACAACATAATTAACCATTTGAACAAACCTTGTTTTGTCTTGAAAGAAATTTTCCAAATATCATTTTCAACAATCCTCATCTGATGATAACCATTTCTCAAATCTAACTTAGTAAAATAAACAACTTCCTTTAACTGATCTAGAAAATCATCAATGCGAGGAAGAGGATAGCGATTCTTTACCATGATCTTGTTCAAAGATCGGAAATCCATACACATGTGCCATGTACCACATTTCTTTAGAACCAAAAAAATAGGAGACCCACAAGGATTTGTGCTAGGTCTTAGGACCCCTTTGTCAAGCAACTCTTGAATTTGCTTCTCAATTTCTACATTCTCCAAAAACGACATTTTATACAAGCCAATATTCGGAAGTGGTGCATCCTGCTACAAGTGAATCTCTTGTTGGATTCCTCTTTTTAGAGTTAACCCTTGAGGTTCCTGAAACATCTTGTCATAAGTGTTAACAACTTCAAACAATTCACGCTTGATTTTAGAATCACATCATGTGAAATCTTCATTTTCAACAATATATTTAGCTTTAATCATCAACAACGCAAAATTCTTACTAGAATTTACAAGCCTTTTCATCCGACCAACACTAACAATAGATAAGTTCATATTCTTACGATGTGCTCCAACAATATACTCAACTCAATCTTTAAAAATATGATATTTTTTCACATGATGATAGAATATGGCTTTTCGATCATACAAATATGGACTCCCTAAAACAATCTCGCAAATATTAAATGGTACAACATCAAGCTCTATCTCATCTATAAAATTAGCAGTGATGGTGAATTTGAGTTTACATTTTCTTGTCACTTGTAATTTGGCACCATCACATACCCAACCCAAAGGGTAATGTTTTGCATGAGGTGCAGTTTCTAGATGAAGCTTCTTGACAATTACTTCAGAGATAAAATTGACTTGGGATCCACTATCAAATAATGTATCAACCTTTGTATGTTTTGTAATGACCATGATATGGAAAGCCTTACTTCTTTCTTTATCATTTTGAGATTCAGTAGGCTTATTAGAAGAACTAGTACTTGCATTAACAGTTGTACCTTTCATTCCCATGGATGTGATTTTGGTTTCATCACCTGAATCAGATCCTAGATCTTGTTGCGTCATAGCAACAATTTTTTGTTTCCCCTTGTTATTGAACTTCTTTGGTCTCAATTTTGGATGTAATTTCCAACAGTGGTCTTCATCATAACCATGTTTTGGACAATGTTTGCAACTAAGTTTCTCTCCCTCTTTCTTGACAATAACATTCTTTTTTCCTTTTCCTTTAAACTTCCCCTTTCCTTTGTCTCCAATTTTAAAAGGTATCTTTCTATTTTCTTGAGGAACATTCTTGCCTCTTGATTCCAAATGAGTTGCCTAAACACATACTTCATCTAGATTGGTGGGATTAAACATAAGTATAGTATGTCTCAAATAACCATGTAATCCACCTATATATTTAAGGAGAGAATATTGTGAAAACAAATCAACACCCACAATTAAAGCTCTTCTTCTAAATTCTTGTGTGTAACTTTGGAAACTTTGACCTTTAGCTTGTCTAAAATTTTTCCAATCCATAATTGCTTATTGCATGACAGTAAGATAATGGATAAAATTTTCTTCTTAATGCAACTATAAAATAATTCCAAGAAGAGATAATTTTACCACTTTTCTTCAAATCTTCTTGAGTTCTGGCCTCCCATGAGATGAGGTATGCACCTTCCAGGCAAAGAGAACAAGCTGGATCTTTGTGGCATCATCATCAATATTTTGAATCATGAAGTAGACTTCAATTTGACAAACCCAATTATCCAACTTTTCAACACTTACTTCTCCATCGTACATAGGAAATTCTAACTTGACATCAAGCTTGATTAAAGGAGACTTAACATGTCCTTTTGGAGATAGAGAAGGAGTAGGTATATGGGATGAAGGAGGTGAGGATGGAGGTGTAGATGGAGATTAAGGAGTAGGTGGAGGTGGAGGTTTTCTCCCATCACCACCATTACCTTTTGGTTGATTAGAACTTTCTCCTTCCAACCTTGTTGTCCTCTCATTGTACAACACTTTCACCATCTCAGTCATATCATAGAAAGCCTTTCTAAAAGCTCTCTCATCCTCAACCATCATCTTTGGTTCTTGTCCTTCTTCATGTACCATGACTTGTGGTGTTTGTGGTCTCCTTGAACCAATTTGAGGGTTTCTTCAAGCACTCCTTCTCCTCTTCTCAATTTAGACCCTGTAATCATTCAAGAAAAACACTTGCAAAATATGTTAAACCTTCACAAAAAAACCATGCTCTGATACCAAACTATTCTGAAATTTAAAATTGAAGGTTTCATATAAAGTTTTGAAAAATAGTTTATGTCTTTTGGGCCATGGACCATGATTGCAAAAGCAGACAAACTAAGTTAATTTTTGTAGATTTTAATAGTTAAAAATGGACAATAAGCAACATCACAACACAACAAATTGATGAAAGAGTTCACCCCTCCTGGGCCACATCTCCAGGTCCAGCTTCCAATGGTGTCCCTTTATATTATATGCTCAAATGTGAAATTAAATCACCATACAATTCTCAAATTACAAAAATAACACTTCCATTGTGTCTAGAATACCCAAAACTCCCCGTGTAGGTTCTTCTTAGGCTCAAAAAAGCTGAAAGATTGCCAAGTTAAGCCTCTTTCTCCATTTTGCCTACTAGTCGTTCTCTAAAGTTGTCCTCTCTACAAACTTGGCAACAAAAATGGGTTAGCTGAATTGGTGGTTGCTTAGCTTGTGGTTCCACGGGTCAGGGATTTGATCCTCCCCACTCGTCGGTGGGTTCGTTATTTGTTACAAATGGTAGGGGTCATGTGACTGACCCTGTCCTTTTAGCGCCAGCCGACACTATAATTTAAATGGGAAGATGCAGAAATGGGTTAAAAAACCACACACCCACCCCTTTGGCTAGCGCGCGACCATTATGGCATTGTGGTTGGGTCGATCGAGGGTTTGACCCACCAACTCACCACTTTATACACCGACTCCATCGTTTGAAAACTTAAATATTAATTTGCCCACGTGTATTAATAAAAACCTTTATAGCCCAATTGGTCATGCAGTGGTTTCATTAGCTGGAGGTCTTGAGTTCAATTCTTAAGGAGGCTGGTCGCTCAGCACCAACCAATTTTGGCCCAATCTGGGGTGCCATGTGGCACCGCGTGATTGGGCCATGTGTCACCCATATGTTGGCCCAAGTGTCCAAACTGTATTCGTTTACCATTGTCCAACCATTGGATGCCACATGTCGGCTTATTAGGAGGCCACTTATCTTGTTTGTACACCCAGTCATCTAATGACGTCAACATGATGTCATTGTACCAACTTCCATGTGGTAGTCGTACATTGTCCAATCAACCCTGCAAGTTGACTTTTTAGCTATTTGCCAAAAAATTCAGAACACGATAACTTCTTGATACGGTGTCAGATTGAGGTGATTCAAGAATTGTTGGAATCAGATCGACGAGATCTACAATTTGACACTATTTTTGGGATATTTAAGAAATTTCATTTTAGCATATTTTTGATCCCCTGGATCAGAAAGAGAGGAGAATCCTTCCTAAAATAAAGTGCAGATCACCAATAGAAAAAAAAATATACCTAGATTTGATCATAATAGAAGATTGTTTATCCCCAAAAACTTTCAACTTCCTACTTCAAATAGACGCTAATTCACCTAGCCTTAGAATAAAAACAAAAGATAATATTGATTGATCTATTGCTTTAAGGGAACCGAGCCTCAAATATATACAAGGCGAGGCATATTCTAGATGGGACAACATGCCTAATAGGTCATGAAGATAACCTACAAAAATAGACTCAAAAATTCAAATTTGAATTAAAATCATAACTTATGGAGCTGACCCGAACTTCCAAATTTTGAGATATTTTCCCAATAGAAAACTTGACAAAATCATCTTTGGAAAGTTGATTTGGGTAGGAATATTTCCCACTTTAAGGGATAATAAGACCCACGTAATTTAACCAAATTTTTCTTTAGAATAAATGCCATTAATTAATCAATCATTGAGTTTCCTTCATCATCTCATTTTGGGAACCTTGACCATACATTCAGAGCACAAACTTTGATCAAGCATATATCCTAAACCTTGAGGAGTTTTGTGGCATGCCACATGTTAGCGCTTGGAATTCACCTAGGCTGAGATAGACAAACTCTCAAGGCTACATCAAACCATTTCACCTCGTAGTTAGCCCTACGAGGTATGAGAAGGCTCTCTCGGGTCATATTCGGTAGATCTTTCAATATGATAAGCTGACCAATTAGGATCAAAGATATTAGGCTAGTAAATTGATAAGGGGGGTTGATTTAAAGATTTTTGGGGTTTTGGTGGCAATTGGAGGGAGTGCAATTCAGGGTGCGGGGATTGAGCACAGT
>APFE031059593.1:92847-110620 GCA_000404065.3 Pinus taeda | reverse complement strand
AGCAAGATGACATTTTTCTTTTGTTTTTTATAAGGCTATGCAAATTATATTTTTTACTATTTTTTTACAATTCTTGTTTGCATGCCTTGTCATCACTTTCTTTTCTTTTTACTATATTTGTTTTCATTCTTTTGCTGTGCAATTTACATATATAATTTGTTGTGTGTAATGGTGTAGGGTTTGAGCATGATGCATGGTAGAAAACTAGGGTTTAAAATAGGGTTTAGGAGGGGTTAGGGTTTCATGGAATTCGGGATGGGGCCTAGCATTAATTTGAAAATAAGATTAATGAAAATGACACTCTAACACATGTGAATTTATAATGGGAAACTAATGGAAGGGAATAAAGGAAAAATTACCTTGAAAAACAAACAATACAACCTAACATAAGCTTGCAAAGACATCAACCATTTAACCTATTTCTTCATAATTTCTCATGGTAAAAATGACCATAAACATGCTTTCCATCCATGGAGGAGACATACCTTGACAAATTTGAGAGAACTTGGAAGAAATTTTACTGTTTGGGTGAGTTTTTGTGCAAGCTGCCCGGACGACCGCGCACCTCCCCAGAAAAGCTGCGCACCACTGTCAGAGCCGCGCCTGTGTATTTTTCTTCAGTAGAAAACTCCCCACAGAGCCGCGCACCACCCAGGAAGCCGCGCACACCTGTGAAATGACCGCGCACCTTCCCAGGCACTGAATTTGCAGAAACTTGCCACGAAATCGCCTTCTTTGCCTCTAGCACGAAATTTTCACTCTCAATTGCACAATAAGAGTGACTAAAGAGGGAAATTAGCCTTTATAGGGTCATTTTAAAAAAAATTTAACTTTAGAACCCACTTTCTAATGTTTTCAATTTGCTTTTCTTTTTAACACTGTTTAGAATCTTTTTGTCCTGAAATGAGCTCTTTTGATGCGTTTGACTCCATTCTTTTTGCAGGTTGACCATCTGACGGATTGTGGAGAAGGAACCAAGGTTGTTGCCGGCACTTTTGCAAACTTCTGAAAATTTGCTTATTTTTACAAATTTGACATGACCTTGGACTTAAAAACAGGGTTTTTTAAATCCAAGGGCATTAAAAATGATCTGTAGCTGATGAAAAATAACAATGAAACATATGTACCATACCTCCCTTCTAGCTTGCTGGGCACTCACTGACCTTGACTCATGACTTTGAAGTGAATTTTGACTCAAACCCTAGACTAAGACCTGGGACCTCAAGACAAAAATAACAACAAGTATGACTTAATTACATCGTAGTATTAACCTCATCCAGCAAAGCCAGAAGGAACAAAGACCAGCTCCTTCCATTCAGTGTTATGGCATGCCTAGTGGGATGCAAAATTGACACTGATGAGACACCTAACTATGCATATGCAAAGAGCTATTGATCACTGATGGAGGGCTTAAGACCGACACTAACACCACATATAGTTGGAATCAACACGAAAAGGACCACATAATGAGAATGGTCTTACCTACAAATTTACTGATCCTCACATCCAAACTCCTCATCAAACGTGGGGCATCATGACCACACCGCAAGAGCTTATTATCCATACGGGTCTCCTTGGAGCTTCCAATCAATGCAATCTATATACATGGTATATAAAGAGCACTCAAATACTAATGTTGACATCAATGACAACAAAATTCAACAATTTCCTATCCCTCTTGTAATATAGTACCACACACCGTGGCCACATGGTCCTTTCCTTAGAGTCAAACATTCCCATGGCCTCAAGGATGGCGTGGAGCCTCTTTTTTAGGATAGTTCCCTGTGCCAACATAGTTGCCTATATAGAAGTAACAACTACAACTCCCATCCGATATGCCACCAAGTGATCCTCCTGTGTGACCCCCTTCTACCTATGCAACCTAACCCAAACCTAAATAATAAGGTGGTGCAACAACTTGAAACTCTTGTATTCCACACTTATTACATCTCTCCTATTGAATGTAACAATATACACTTGAGATCAATCAGAGTAATAAATTTAGGAACTCCGCTAACATTATAGAACATGAAGAAGAGAACTCACCTTGGGAAGAAGCCACAATATAAGAGATAATAGAGGAACAATGCACTAAAACCACTTTGACAATAATTGTTGTTTTTACTGATAAAACTCATGCCAAAACCCCTATAACAGTTGGCATTGTTGGTACTAATAGAATACATGATGGAATCCCCATAACAATTGATGTTGTTTTTACTATTGGTACTGCTCTAAATCCACCTTACCCAAAGGGATTGTCCATAGCCAAGACTTCTCCACTGCTCGAGTCTAATTCCTTGAAGGAGATGAAAAATATATATGTCAAAATTCCATTGTTGTAAGTGATTAAATATGTTCTGATTTATGCAGAGAAAGTAAGGGAAATTTGTGTTAAAAGGCCTGGTAAGAGACCCAAAGAGCTTCCCACTGTTCATGTGGTAGGAAAATTATTAGAATTAATGTTGGGTAAAAACCTACCTACCATATATGATTGACCTTGGGAATTCAAAAGTGACTTTCCAAATTGGAAAAAGAATTATCCCAAATATGTTGGTTGATCTAAGTGTTTTAATAAATGTGATGACCAAAGAAACCCTCAAGATGCTTGGATTAACCAATCTAAGGCCAATCCCCATTGTGCTCGAACTAGCTAATCAATCCAACATATGACTAGAAGGAATCCTAAAGGAAATTTTCATTTTTGTAGATGCTTGGGAATATCTGGCTGACTTCTTGGTGTTGTAGCTAAAGACTCGCTTAGGAGGACACCTCTTGATTCTGGGAAGACCATTCTTAGCCATTGCTGATGCATTTATCAACTATAGGTAAGGATTTATGACAATTCCTCATGGAAACACCATAAAGAAATTTGTCCTCAATCCTCCTTCCAAACGAAGTATGAATTATGAAAACCCTTTGTGGGTTAAATTTGAGATGAATAGGATGATGCACATCCACTCCTCACTATTGGTAAGACTCTCTGCTAAAGGATGTGATAGAGGAAAATATTATTAGTATTTTTATGAGTTATGCCTCAGTTGTAACTCGACCACTATTCCATCTCCTAAACTCTATAATGAACAAACCTAATCAGGATAATACTATTGACGACTTGATACCCACTTTCATGAACCACAAGAGTATTCCAATTGAGATTGAGCTCCAAAAAGCTTAGAATATCAATCCAAATATATCCCCCTCATAAACATAATGATTGATTCAACTGTTGCGAGAGAAAAAAGATGCTTTTGTGTGTGACTACACATATATGAAGGGTGTTCCCTCTTATCTATGCACCCACCACATTATAAAAGATTATTGTTGCTATGTTAGCAATTGTTATGCCTAATGAATCCAACATTGATGGGTGTTATCAAAGAATAACTCCAAAAACTATTAATTGCTAATTTCATCTATTTGATCCTTGACATTTAGTGGGTTTCCCAATTGGTCATTGTTCCCCAAAAGAATAGTAAATGGAGTGTGCATTGACTATAGAGACTTGCTAAATAAAACCACCCAAAAATACCACTTTCCATTACCCTTTATTGTGTGTGACTACACATAAATGAAGGCTATTCCCTCTTATATATGTACCCACCATATTATAAGAGATTATTGTCGCTCTGTTAGCAATTGTTGTGCCTAATGAATCCAACGTTGAAGGGTGTTAACAAAGAATAACTCCCAAAACTATTAAATGCTAATTTCATCTATCTAATCCCTGACATTCAGTGGTTTTCCCCATTGGTCATTGTTCCCCAAAAGAATAGTAAATGGAGTGTGTGTTGACTATAGAGATTGCTAAATAAAACCACCCAAAAATATCACTTTCCATTACCCTTTATTGATTAGGTCATCGACAATCTGTCAAGACATACTTTTTTTTTCTCGTTTCTTGATAGATTCAGTGGTACAACCAAATCTAAATCACTCCTTATGACCAAGATAAAACCACCTTTACATGCCCCTGGGGTATGTTTTCATACCGAGTTCTTCCTTTTGGACTTTGTAATGCACCTGCCACTTTCCAACAAGCTATGCTAGAAATGTTTTCATATTTTCTTAATGAATGTGTTAAGATTTATATGGATGATCTTACCCCATATAGTGATATATTTTACAAAGCTTTGGATAATCTTGAGAATGCGCTGAAACATTGTAAGCAAGCTCATGTAGCCTTGAGTACAAAAAAATTCCATATGATGATGAATGGAGTTATACTAGGCCATTATATTTCATCTATAAGGATAAAAGTTGAAATGGAAAGAATTGAGATAATCTTAAAAATTCCTCCTCCAAATTCACAAAAAAGAGGTACATAGCTTCCTAGGGAATGTGGGTTATTACCGTCATTTTATTGGAAACTTTTCTAGACATGCATCTCCTTTGTTTTTCTACTTTCAAAATAGAAGGAATATATATTGTCTGACAAGTGTCAAAATGCCTTTTCAAGTCTTAAAAAGTGCCTCTGAAACCCCTATATTACGAGGACCTACTTAGACCTTACCATTCCATATTTATATAGATGCCTCTAACACTTCTGTTGGAGATATATTGGGAAAACAAGAGGAATGGAAGCCATATGCCATCTATTACATTAGGGTGAATGCATGAAGATGGGTTACACTTTTCGAC
This sequence comes from Pinus taeda, assembly GCA_000404065.3. Taxonomy (NCBI): domain Eukaryota; kingdom Viridiplantae; phylum Streptophyta; class Pinopsida; order Pinales; family Pinaceae; genus Pinus; species Pinus taeda. Next base: position 105,979 of record APFE031059593.1, on the reverse strand, counting down.
CAAATGTGGCATTGAAATTTCAAAATTTTACTCTTTTGTAGAATTGAAGCCTTCAAAATTCATATAAGCGTTGTGAATTTTGGTTCAGAGTAAAAATAAAATGTGTGGCGAATTATGTTGTTGTCCTAATGATATTTTTTGCAAAAAAAATTAATGTCATATAATCTCTCAAATTTCCATTAAATGAAATGTTTGTCCTTGCAAATTTCACACATCTTAATAGGTATGTGTGTGTTCACGTAGCCTAACTTAGTCTAAAATGTACAATTTTTAATATATATATATATATATATATATATATATATATATAGAGAGAGGAGAGAGAGAGAGAGAGAGAGAGAGAGAGAGAGAGAGAGAACTAAATTATGTATATTAAAACTTTATTTTTTATGCAAAATTATATTTTTTTATTAATTTTCAAAGTTGGTGAATTGATATTTGAATCACATTTTTCGGACACATGTTCACATAAGGATTTTTTTTCTAAAATTTAAATAAATTAAAAACCAAGAGTACCCTTTTGAAGAGGACTTGCAAATGAAAATGGTGGTATTTATTTTTTTAGTTTTGTATATTTTATGTTATTGATTTTTCATTAGACCCATTTGAAACTGTCCAAAATAATTCCAAAAAAAAATCAAACATAATGTTTAAAAGAAATTAGATGAAAAATATCACATGAATTCGAAAATGTCAAACTCATATGCCATTTGATAGAGGATTCCTTCACGAATAGAATATGATCAACTCGGCCACCTAAGGACAAACACTACCTCAAGTTCCCAAGGATACAAAATGGCGTTGAAGAGTAATTAACTCAATTAAACACTCAAAAAACCCGATTGAATGCTTAAGTTCAAATTTTAAATAGCTTGATCCAACATGATCAACTTGGCCACCTAAGGAAAAATACTACCTCAAGTTCCCCAAGATACAAAATGGTGTTGAAGAGTAATTAGCTCAATCAAACGCTCAAAAAACCTAATTGAATGCTTAAGTTCAAATTTTAAATAGCTTGATCCAAAGTTTAAGAAACCCTCCATTAAGCTCTCAACATAGTTAAATAAATACTAAAAACTTATATAATATTATATATATATATATATATTATATATATATAATTTGTTCAAGTAAAAAAACAATTGAAATAACCTTTCTATTCATTATAATTTTTTTTAGCTTTTGAAATTCTGAATTGTTTTTCACCAATAAAATAATAAAAAAATCTAATTTTAATTATATGGTAAAAAATGGCTAACATTTTTATATTAAGTTAAATAAGTAAATATTTAAGCAAACATAATCCAAATAGTATTGAATATTTTATATAAAATTTTTAAAAAATATTTAACCAAAGCATAAACCCAAAAACCAAATAGTATTAAATATTCTATATATATTTTAAAAATTAAATAAATTTAAATGAATAATATAAAATTTAATGAGGGAAAAAATATTTACTTATATAAAATAATAATATTAGATATCATTTTTGGGATTCAATTGCGTTAAGTAAGTCATTCACGTATGAATATTTCCATGAAGTAAGTCATTCACGTATGACCATTTCTATGAGAGGTAGTCGTAAGTTGAATCCCAAAAATAATATCTAATATAATGCACTGCGTAAACCCCCTATACTTAAAAATAATAATAATTACCGTTACTCATCAACTTTGAGAAAGCATAATTACTCATTACTCACTTTGGAGAAGCAAAAAATAAAAATATATCTTCCACATACTGCTTAACATGCTCATCCAATTTACTAGTTATCTTCATTCGTACACGCTAATCCAATCCATTAGTTATCTTTAGTTGTACTAGCAATTCATGAAACAACTAACCTTTTATTCTATTCTGAGCTAACCCAAATCTTCAGTAGGTTTAACAAAAATCTTGGGTGCCTCGTTTATCTCAAAATATTCTGCAGTAAGTTTAACAAAAACTTCGGTGCCTCGTAACATATTTTGCTGCATTGTTTTATTATCTCAAATCAATATTATCTGGTTAAAAATATTTTAAGACTAGTATAACCACATTAAAAATATTAATGTGGTTGATATGAGAAAGACTTCTTTGTACCTACTATGGATAAATATATAATAAAAAAAATATTGTAACAAAAATATTATTATTAATTTTGATCTTACTTAACCCTTAAGAATCCTAGATCATGATAAAAAACAAAAGCGTTAAAGAGTTTCTATCCTTTATAACTAAGATAATAAGAAAGTGTTTTTTAAAATTAGATATACTTTGAAAATCTCTAGGAAATTGGCAGAGGTATAATTTTTTAAATTTATTAAAAGTCAATGCAATCTAACAAACTCTGTAACACACTATAGTTGTTGATAAATATGTTGAACATATTCCATTGAGAATTAATCTAAGTTGAAATAAGAAGCCTTCTACAATAATAAAGCTCAATGCAATGAAAGAACAACTTATTTTTAGATAAACCAGGAACCTCAACAAGAACATTGGGTTAGCTCTAAATGTCTCAACAAGAACATTGGGTTAGCTCTAAATAGAGGGTTAGCATGGAATAGAGGGTTGGTTGTTTTCGTAAATTGTTGATACAATTGTAGATAACTAGTGGATTGGATGAACATGTATGTAGCAAAAATATAGTTTTATTTTTTAAATTGTGAACTGATACAATGGTAGATAATCTATAATTGATAGAAAATGTTACTCTAATTGTTTATATATATATATATATATATATATTACTTTTTAGCATATGTCATTTTTTTAATTCCTTGCCTAAATTGGTTTGGCAAGAAATTTCAAAAAGATGGCTCAATATGGCTCAATTGAGCCATAAACTAAATCGAGCTCCTATGTAACCTCTGGTTACATAGGAGCTCGATCTAAAGCTTAAAGATTGGTCGATTTTCACCAACAAAGCACTCTCGCTTGCCAAAAAGTATAACCCATATTCATGCTTTCACCCATTAGCAAAAACTTAACTCTAATAAAGCTAAATTATACGGTAACTAAAAAAGAGTTTCTTGTTGCACATGCAATTAATAAATTCTAACATTATTACATACTATCAATTTTTGTACATACTGACCACTCTATCATCCATTTTCTTATGAATAAAATTCTTATTAATGGTAGAGTTACTAGGTGGTTGCTTTTGTTGTGAAATCTATTGTTGTGTAAAGGAAGATGAAGTCCATGACATTTTAAACAGATTATATCTATTGTTGTGTAAAGGAAGATGAAGTCCATGACATTTTAAAGACTTTTCATGACAAGCCTTGCGATAGACACTTTGCTAATAAAAGAACAAGGTATAAAGTGCTTCGTATAGGTTGTTTTTGGCCTACATTTTTCCAAGATGCAAAGAAGCATGTAGAAAGGTGTGAAAGTTTCCAATTGACCAACCAATCAATCTACTTAGATGAAATTTCATTACAAGCTCAGTTGGTCATTGAATGCTTTGAGAAGTGGGCTCCTCACTTTATGGATGCCATCAAACGTCTATCTCCTTAGAAGTCTTACATTCTAGTTTGCACAGATTGTGGCACCAAGTGGGTAAGGCCAACACATTCACCAAAGCCACTGAGCAAGTTGTTTCAGACTTTATAATTGAAGAAATCTTTGTTTGTTATGGAGTGCCATGAGAAATAATATTTGATGAATCCCCTCTCATTAAATTAGACGTTGTAAAAGTTTATTTGAAAGAGGAACAAGTGCCACTAAATCAACTTATTGTTAGCTTCATACTTACAATCAATAAGTCTAAAATAATAAAATTTTGAAATTTGGAAAATATAATTCCTATTTGTCTTTGCTCATTAACTCTAGAAAGAGTATGTTCCTAATACTTTAGAGTTTGTTGAGGTCTAGTTAATTGAGAGATTCTCTCCAACTAGTTAGACTCCTAGATTAATGTGTGGTTAAAATATTGACTCAACCAAAAAATTGCATGTCCAAAGATGTATATATATTATATCATCATAAGCTTAAATCCTTTTCGACCATGTTTTTGTCACTTCAATTAAATTTTATTTTATTTAATTATCTTCAATTTGTATCATAGCTAGGTCTTTGTTTACTCCTCGCGGAAGGGCAGGAGAATGTGAGAGGCTCTGAATTGCTTTGAGGTCAATAATTTCAAATTCGATCCGTTGTTCGATGTTATTTGCGCTTGGGTTGCAGTCTACTCCAGAACCGTGGAGCGCTACCTTCTCATGGTTTCACCTCAACACGCATTGGAATCACCGACAAATGGAACATTATTGGCCGTGTTGAGACGTTGATTGTATATAGAGTCTGTGTGGCTGCCTTGTTTGGTTGTATAGTTGAACAGTGAACTTTCCCATTCATTCACTTGGCGCTGAGTGCAATAGATGAGCAATGGTTGCCGGTTCGTTGTCCTCAGATTTATCTGCCCAAGCCCAATTACATTAAACACCTCTGATGCTTGGCATTACATGTACCATTGAGACGTAGAGGGGAATTGGCCTTGTGCAAGTTTCCACTTCCGACTTTAGAACGAAGCGTTCGTTCTTCTTTGATTGCCGTAAATCCTGGAGAAAAAATTCTTAAATCATGAGGAATTCTTGAAACTCTGTCATTCTACTGTCAACAAAATCGAATCTTGATATCCAGTTATTGGTCTGTCTAACACCAGTATTCGAAAGAGTTTTCCTGGTCAAGTTTCAGAGCTCCAGACGTTGTTTTTCAGCATCAAACATTGTCCAACAAGTGAGGGCCCGTGTGTGGAAAGGAATCAACCTAAGGGAATTTACGGTGTTGCCTATTTCTGCCAGCGTACGAGCATGCAACCTTGTGATGCCGCGATCAAGCGTATAGTAGAACCTTCGCTGAACCGTGAAAAGTTAGTGGGAGTTGTTTTAGCCTAGCAATATGGCAGATGATGTGAGAAAGAGATTCCAACATCGAAGCCTGTCAAAAGCAGGCTCCATCAGATTGTGAGAAGAAGATTCCAGCATCAAAGCCTGTCAAAAACTCCATCAAATTGTGAGAAGAAGATTCCAACATCAAATATTGTCAAAAACTCCATCAAATTGGACAACAGTTAAAGGTAGGTCCATCATCAAAATTTTAGTTAAGGGAAAGAATTTTACAGCTCCATTGATTTCAGACCTGGACATTAAAATTTAACTCACAATTCAAATTAGCAATCCGTGTGGCCTGAAGCATCCAATCCGAAAGTTGTGGGTACAATTTTGTGAAATGTTGAATGATACAGATAGGCAAGCTGAGACACATTTAAAATACTCCAAAGGACAACATTGAAATTATTTAGATTATTTTTCTCAATCAATGGGATTGCGGAGCCAATAACTTTTTAATATTGTGGCTGATCACGTCCACCAACAGACACTACATTTGGAGCCCCCGTGAATCTCTGCGTTGAAGGATGGATCTCAGAGTTGCATCGCAGTTCCACAATACGTTGGACTCTCCATCACAGTTGGACCTCGTGGATCTTAGAGTTGCACAACCGCACCACTGTTGAACAGACACCAGAGCAGCACCGGCCCGCGACCAGACTCCCCGTTGTCCACAACAACACCGTTTAGCAGCAGGTTTGGCGATGTTCTATGGGAGTGTGCAATAATTCTTCCAGCAACAACATAAAATAATGCAAATCTGCTATTATTGTGGCCACAGGCGCAACCTCTTATCTACTATCGCTAACTAAGCTGATTTCCATATTTAAAAGGATTAGCTTTACAAATTTACAATCATATGTATTATATTGTCAATTAGGTTTTGGGACAAGCATAGCGCAGATCAACGGTAGGTAGCATCCACGACATCTCAGCAACGTCAGAAGCAATAAAATTTGCCTGTAGCAAGACTCCTCCATATTAAAATATTGTGTTGAAAGAACAAGAAGTTCATCCAGAGTGTAAAAATGCTTTAAGTCTTTGAATCCGTGCAGAGCCAACGTGGAGCCAAAAGAGCTCGAGAAGGCCAGAGCTCGCCAGCCTAAGGAGCAGCCAATGCGTGAAAGCTTGAAGTCAAGTGTGGAATGATACCGAGCCTGTGTGTTAAAAGGAATCACGTTGCATGTGTTGTATAATAAGCATTTGGGATAACGTGAAGTATGTACGTTGAACGTAGCTTCAACTATTGATATTTAAGTCCATATACAAGTCAAAAGAAAGGTTTTTTTCTTTTTCTTGTTTTTGTTAGTTGAAGTCAAGTCCAAATTACGAAGGTAAAGAGTTTAATTTTGTGAAGTTGAGTGATGCTCACCATCTTTAAAACGTAAGAGTCTAAATTTAGCTCATTGTCAATTTGAGAATTATTGAGAGAAGATGAGTTGAGAGTTTAAGAAATGTTTGTAAGGGTGCCTTTTCATCCAAGCCTTGAATCATTAAGTCAGAATTGATATGAGGTTGAGTTCTTTCAAGAGAAATCATTTGAACTTGTCATCTACTCATTGTAAAATCATTAACTTGGGTGCATTTTTGGTGGTAGTTGACACCCTACATCGTTAAAACAAAATGAGGTGAGCGTATAATTGAAAGAAGCAGAGTTTTTAAGCAATCTGATACTATCCACTGCTGAAAACACGATGAAAATCAACAAAGCAACTCTTGGTGATATTAAAAGTCATTGTAAAATCATTAACTTGGGTGCATTTTCGGTGTTCGCTGACACCCTACACCGTTAAAACAAAATGAGGTGAGCATAAAATTGAAAGAAGCAGAGTTTTTAAACAATCTGATACTATCCACGACTGAAAACACGGTGAAAATCAACAAAGCAACTCTTGGTGATATTAAAAGACATCTACATATGCACATGAGACTGTTGAGTTTCTCCAACTTGAATCACAATTACAACGAGATGCGCTGCTACAAAAAAGTCGTGTTTTTGAGCTATTCAACAATACAAATGTTGATGAAGATGATTCCAAGCCACTCAACAATACAACTTCAAGTATAGAAGTTGTACATGATCAAGTTCAACTTTATTGTTCCAAACCAATCATCAAACCATGGAAAGAAATTCAATGTAATAAAAATTGACATGGTTTAGGATATGACAAAGATGACAACAACTTGCATATCCCAAATTATTCAAAACGAATCAAGTTCATCATTGGAGGATTTTATGATCAAACAACATCAACAATCAATGAGAAAGTTGAAGAAAAACCAAAATGTAAGCATTGTCAAAGAATCGGTCATATGGAAGATCATTGTTTTGATCTCCATCCTTGTCACTATTGTGGCAAGAAGAATCACTCGTCATAGAGGTGTTGCAAACGAAACCAACTAGCCAAATTGAAAATTAATTATGCATGGATTAATCCTTGGGAGTGGTTATCTATATTCAAACAATTGTATATGTTTTATCGCAGAATTCAATCTTAAATATTGCAGCCAACATTCAAATGTAAATGATACTCTCATGCACCTGAAAGGGGGAGTACAACAGTGAAACTCTCCTACATCTGAGGGGGTGGGGGGGGGGGGAAGTTCAAAACAAATGTAAATGGTTATGGTGTCTCTTGTCAGTGGACAAAGGGGGGAATTGATGATGATGGTTGTCAAAACTTTGACATATCTAGTTGGTGATTCAACCATGTACACAAATTAGGAAGCAAGAAGAAGCTTATAATGGTAAAGAAGTTGCAGATGTTGAAAATATTCCAGAATTGCTGAAATTCTACAACAAACATTGAGGAAATCTACATGGGACAAAAAGCCTTATATGAGGCATATTGATTTTGTTTCATCTATTGCCTTGATTAGTTCTTGTTATTAGGAAGCCATAGATGATCTCGATGATGCTAAATGGAAGATGAAAATGAAAGAATAGGTAAACGCATAAGAGAAAAACACAACCTAGGACTCCGTAGAACTTCCAAACGATAGAAAAGTTGTTGGGTGTAAGTAGGTCTACAAATTGAAGAATGGCATTGATGGTAAAGTTGAAAGATATAAAGCTAGAGTGGTAGCAAAGGGTATTCTCAAATGGAAGGTTTAGATTTCCAAGAAATCTTTTCTGTAGTCGTTAAGCTTCTTTATGTTTATTTTGTCACAACAAAAGTTTCTTTGCTTGATTTAGAGTTTACAGTAGTTAGATGTTAAGAAAACATTTTATGTGGAGATTTGGATGAGGAAATATACATGGAACAACTATACGGATTTGTTCAACATCACAAAAGAAGATTTGTTTGCAAACTCAAGTCATTATATGGCCTAAAGCAGTGTCCCAAGAAACAATATGAGAAGTTTGATTTTTTCATGGTGAGCCAAAATTATATCGAAAGTGAGTGTGACCATTGTATTTACTTTAAAAGTTTGATACCAATTATCTTGGTGTTATATGTTGATAATATGCTTTTAAGCAAAAGCGGTTGAGGTCAATAGGGTAAATGATTAGTTGGCTAGAACTTTTGGCATAAATGATCTAGGAGCAGAAAAACAAATCTCGGGCGTAGAAATACATAGAGATAGGAAAAATGGTAAGCTCACGTTATCACAATAGAAGATGTGGAGAAAATACTCATGAAATTCGGCATAATGTGAAACCTATAAATATTCCTTTAGCCTTTAATTTTAAGCTTTCTTCAAGTTTGTGTCCTAGTAGTGAAGATGAAAATGATTATATGTCTTGTGTACCATATGCTAATGTACTAGGAAGTTTAATGTCTATAATGATATGTACTAGAACATGCAATTGGTGTTGTTAGTGGATACATGGAATATCTGGGAAGAAAGCAATGAAAAGTAGTTAAATGGGTGCTTCGATATCTAAGAGGCACAAGAGATCATTACATCATCTATAATGGTTGTAGCGATGGCCCTCAAGGTGAATATGAATATGGATTATTAAGGCCCTGTTTGCCGAAAATCTTATCACGAATTAAGAGCAAACATATTTCCTGAACTCCAATGCAAACAAAGAACTGCCCCTGAATCCTATGGAGTAGAAGAGAATATTGTTGATTTTGGCAGAACGCCTAATCTATATCCATATACTAAAGTAAGTGTAAAGGGTGATATTATGGCCAAGGAGTCGCTCAACCTCAGGGGAGCTTGCCTACAATGATACCCGTATCTATGCAAGTGTAAGATCTGAAATTTGGCCGTTTGTATAAAAGCCAAATAGATAGATGGCTTATAGTTCAGTTTTATTTTTTATACACAATAACTTTGATGCTGATAGTTCAGTTTTGTGTATAGGAACTTTGATGCAGATTAATTCTAGTCAATCAGGGATATTTAGGAAATATGCATGTAAGGAAATGTTAATCACAAAGTCCCTTACAAGTCTAGCAAATTGTATCGTTGTAGACTCATTTTTATCGATCTACAACCCAAGGACTAGACTAAAAGTCCAAATAGTAGCAGCACAGTGTTGTAAGTTTTACACATTGTCATGATAAAAGTTCTTTCCTATCAAAAATAATTATTTCTAAAGATAAAAAGATCAAATCAAATAAATTAATAATGGATTCTGCATCATCATTAAACTGCATGAGAACAGCAATATCCATAAAAAAGTGCAGTATGGCTCAATAATGTATAGTCAATTAAATGAAATGGAAATGCTTAGCATTTACCAAATTCAAGTCAATTTCTAGTGGGCAAGGATATGACAGTAATTGGCAATTTCTTTACACCGATTTCTAAAGAAATCCCTCATAAATTGAGCAAATAGAACATTACCTTTTGCTGATAATTGAAAAACCACTTAATTAACAGCAACTGCAAAGTGCTTGTTTGTAAGGCAGTTACAATAAATACGGGTTTTTAGATGGTCTAAGAGAAGACAATGCAAACGGCTTGCGATAAGCAGCTACATAGGAAGCATTAACTCAAATATATCCATAAAAAAATGCGATATGGCTCAACAATGTATAGTCTACTAAAATGAAATGCAGATGCTTTGCATTTAACAATTTCACGTCAATTTCTTGCTGTCACGGATAGGATAGTAAGTGGCACAGCCACAGCCACGGAGTAAGGCTAAATAGATATGTCAGTTTCCCAAAAAGTAAATTAACACCTCCTCCCTGCCTTGCAAGGTTGATAATACACCTGAGATTATGGTTAAAAATTTAGTGCTTACTTCTTGTTTTTTAAATCATTGATAATAATCCCCACATGAACACTGTCCATCCTCAAAGTCATTTGAAAAGTTCAGCATCCCTAACAATATCTTGAGCAATAACAAGACGCATTGAATTTTCCGCAGATCAGCAGTCACTGCACATGATCTGTTCGCGGACTCAAATATAATGCCAGTTTTCCACTGGTGGCAGAGAATATTGTTCGTGTTTTCCACTCTATCTTCCTGCAAGCAGCAAAATGTTGGCTTAGGCACATGCCACAAACCCACCTCTCACAATGCCCAGATAATGTCTCCAATTTCATATAAATATCCTTTTTAGTTGGGCATGATCATTCTCCTGCAGGGAAAACATGGATCTCGTTGTTAGCCTCAATCCAGCTGCATCCTGGCATATGTTGTACCTTCCTTTTTTTCATCAAATTTCGCAAGTTTTCCACATCTTGCCATCTACCAAACATTGCATAGATATTAGATAGTTGCACATGGTTTATAGCATTATGTGGCTCCAACGCAAAAAGGCATTCAGCCACACGTTCTCCTAACGCCATATTTGCATGGACTCTACAAGCGCTGAGCAAAGATCCCCACAAAGCAGCAGCAGGTTTCATAGGCATTTTATGGATGAATTCCTCTGCCTCAACCAGGTGACCAGCTCGCCCAAGCAGGTCGACCATGCAGCAATAATGCTCCATTACAGGCTCGATGTAATAATCTTTACTCATGCTATTAAAGTATTGCCAGCCATCATCTACAAGGCCTGCATGACAGCATGCAGAGAGAACGCCCACGAATGTAACACTGTTTGGTTTGGTACCAGACTTCTGCATTTGTTTGAAGACTTCGATTGCTTCCGTGCCAATCCCATGCATGGCATATCCTACAATCATGGTAGTCCATGTAACTACATTTCGTCTATACATTTTGTCAAACACTTGGCGTGCATTGCCTATGCTCCCACATTTAGCATACATATCTACAAGAGCATTTCCCAGAAAAACATTGAACTGAAACCCATTTTGAAATATGGCTTTGTGAATTGTCTTGCCTCTCTTCAAAGCAGCCAAGTGAGCACAGGCCGGCAAAACACTCGCAAGTGTTGGTGCGTTAGGCTTTACACCTGCAAGTTGCATTTGACCAAACATCTCAAGAGCCTCGTTAAAATACCCATTCTGCGAGTATCCTGCAATCAATGCAGTCCAGGGGATTGCGCCTCTTTTAGGCATGTTTCGAAAAATCTTCAGTGCCTCATCAAATTGCCCGTTCTGTGCATACGCTGAGATAATTGCAGTCCATGAGACTTCATCTTGCATTTGCACCGGCATTTTCTTGAAAAGCCTCAATGCTTCGTCCATAAATCCATGCTGAGCATACCCTGCAACCATGGCCGTCCATGAAACTACATTCCGCTGGGGCATTTTCTGGAAGAACTCCATAGCCTCATCCACACACCCATTCAGCGCACATCCAGCAACCATTGCATTCCATGAGACCACGTCTCGTTCAGTCATTTTTTCAAACACTTTGCGTGCATCTTCGAGGCTCCCGCATTTGAAGTACATGTCTAGAAGAGCGCACCCCACAAAGACGTTATAATGAAATCCAGTCTTAATCACCCCCTGGTGAGCCTTCTTGGCAACTCTGAGAGATCTCAAATGAGAACACGCTGGGAGAATAGCCGTGAAGGTAAATTGATCAGGTTCAATTCCCATCCTTTGCATTCGATGAAACAGTATGAAAGCTTCTTCGGTTAGCCCGTGCTTGGAATAAGCTGAAATCATGACGTTCCAGTGAACCACATTTCGCTGAGGCATCATCTGCTCCAACACACAGCGAGCATCCCACAAAGCCTCGCACTTGATGTACAAACTCATAAGTTTAGTTTGCAGAAAACTGTCCAGTTGAAAGCCGGAGTAAATGATACCTCCCAGAGGGTTCTGTTGTTTAGGCACGCCTGCAGGAGTGAATCGCATGCACTCCTACATCGTGAGTAATCCATAACATCATATGCGTAATCTGAATTGTCTCTTTCAATCCAACCAGCTTACGCATAACTTATCTATCTGTATATTCCCCATACTCACAGACTCACCAACCCACCCTGGTGATGACATTGTCATGGCTGGTTTCTAACTCTTCTCCTTGAATTTAATCGAAACCAAAGCCCGTGCAGTATGCGTACATCGATCGAAAGAACAGAGGGGATGAACAACCAATGTACTTAGCGAGAGACTCGGAAATTTTCTGGTAAGCAGTTATATAATGCTATTTCGTAGCCTTCCCATATTTTAAGCGTGCACCAGGCCTGCAATTTTAAATTTCTCTTTTCGGAAATTTGGTCACGGCTATTTGTTTTTTTGTATTGCTTTTTCTGCCTGTCATTTTTGGGTGTAGTTTTAATTATTTTTAGATATGTTATATGCTAATTTTTCTATAACAGTTAAGTTTGTGGGAAGTAGTATTTTTCTTTAAAAAACACAATAGAGTATTAGATTACAAGAAAATCTCATTTATAGTATATTGATTTTTTAGGTGTTTAGTAGATTAGTTAAGATGGATCTATGTTTGTATCTACATACCAATGACAATATCACTGGAGCATAAAACATTAGAAGATCTCTCATTTTTGCTAACGTTTTTCCAAATTAGATAAGCATTATCAAAGACTTGTTACAGAGAATCCATTAGAGTTTGTCTAGTAATAGAAGGGATATATTCCTCTTCAAAGAAAAAAATACACTATAAACCAAGGAAAACAACTTAATGAATCACTCTATTAGATTTATCAAGATGATTCCATCCATGTCGAACAAGGTAAATGTGCTTATACTAAACTAAAGACTATCCATTGGGCCAAGAGATGCTCTACAACCTAATATGAGGGAGATGTGGTGGTTGTAAATGAGTGTAAACATTTAAATATCCTTAATATGAAAGAGATGTTGTAATCTCAATAAAATGAAACATTGAATAAAATTAGATATCATTTTTGGGATTCAACTGCGTTAAGTAAGTCATTCAAACGTATGACCATTTCCATGAGAGGTAG
>APFE031059593.1:35786-59566 GCA_000404065.3 Pinus taeda | reverse complement strand
GAACTAACTACCATGGACCAAAAGTATGATCCCCAACATATACGCGCTTTTGTAATGTATAACCCGCGTGTATACGCGTCTTCGTCTAGATGAACCTGCGTATATGTCTTTTTCTTCTTTCTGAGTGCCTGAACTGAGATCTGTTACGAAAGAGAGTTGCCATCAAGGACAACACCTGCGCCATAGCTCCAAACCTGTGCCATAATGCCAACAAGCACTTCTGGATAGGCTTTTTCTAAAGTGAAGCCTATGGGTGCCCTGGTCAACCATAGTGTTGATTTAGTTTATGGAGGAGGTCCAAGATGGAGATGACCTTGCAAGGGTCTTCCAGCCTCCATGTGCTTTCTGCAACATCCATTACAACAATCTTGTAGCTTTCTTTCTTCTTTTCTCTATATGTGTATTGAGAAAGAGACTTGTTTAGGTACTTCAAGTGGATTGTAGTACTGTTTATGCTCTTGGTAGTTGGAGTATGGGGTCTTGATTTAAGAGCCCTTAGCTTGTTGACTGCTTCATGACTAACTTTAGATTGTCATATGTTTAGAGTGAGATTTCTTTGCAAAATAATGTTTCCTTGAAGGGGAAACTAACCACTCTTTTTGTCAAAACATTTATGTACTCTTTACCATTGAAGAATTTTAAGCATAATGAGAAGGGATCATGCCTTTAGAGCTGATCCAAGGAGATGTAGCACATGAGGGGTGAACTCCTTTATCAATGGTTGGTGTATTACTGTTTGATGCATGCTTCCATTCAATTTTTTGGTTTCATGTTTTAAGTTTTCTTCATGAAACTAACTTAAGTAAAAACACATGAAATTCATGTTTTACTTGCTATTTTGGAGTCAAAACTCAAGAACATTTTTATATTCTGATGAGGTGAATTAGCACAACATTAATAATCTGCCCCAATTCATATCAGGTTGGTATCAGAGCTATGGTTTGCTTTGTACAAGGAGGGATTTACTGTTGTTTGCAAGTGAATGTGTTTTGAATCTCATTGAGGAGAAGGTTTTGGAAAGGGGAGAAAGATTGTTACAATCTCTACCACCAAGTTCTACCTCAAATTGTAGTAGAAGCTTCAACCAAAGCATGTCCCAAAGAAAAGAGCCTGTAAGAATGTTAGAAGATGTGAAGGCTTTTTGAAAGGCTTTCTTAGACATGGCAAAAATGGTGAAAGTCCTCTATGAAGAGAGGATTACCAAATTGCAAGGTGAAATCTCTAGACCTCCAAGAGGAGAATGTTCTCCAAGGGAAGAAGGTAACAAGAATGGTGATAAACCACCCTCTTCTCCACAATCTTCATGTTTTTCTACAACTATTATGCAAGATGCTAGTGTAGAAAGTCTCTTAGAGAAAGCAAATGGAAAAGTCTATACCTTTTGTCCACATGATGTGGAAGATGAGGTTCTATTAGCACCCAAATCCAAGGAGCTAAAAGAAGAGAGCCAAAGAGTCCAAGAGGACATGTCTCGAATCAAAAGGGAATTCAAAAATATCTTCATGTGTTAATCGAAATATGAAGAAAATGGTCAGAATTTACATGCTTCTTCCTTGTGTGAAAGTATTGACGTAAATTCATTTGCAACCTTTGATAAACACAGTAAAGGCATTGGATCCAAACTCTTGACCAAGATGGGTTACAAGGGAGGCGACCTTGGTGTAAACCAACAAGGCATTAAAAATCAAATTGCGGCCAAGGAGAGGCCTAAATACGAAGTCTTAGGCTATGTCGCAAAAGAAGAATGGACTTCTAGCGATGGGTCATGGGTATCATGTTCCTTTTTCCATAAGGGAGGACACGAGGAGGCAAGATGTTGGATTTTACATCCAGAATTGGTTCCCGCATGGTTCCTTAAGCATAAGAAGGACTTGAAGGGAAAAATGTATCCAAAGAGAGATGAAACATTGAAGAAGAAGGTAAGATGAATTCTTCTTGCCACACAAGTTCCTCACATAGGAAATGTAAGCCAAAGGACAACAAATAAAGGTATAACCGTTCTGTTAATTCAAATACTTTCCATGATGGAAAACAACACACAGATTTGAATAACGTGTTGAGGAAAATTTTTCCATGCACCTTTTGCCTTTCATCTAATCATTGTGTAGATAAGTGCGATAAAAGGAAAGAAATCATCAGGAAGATACTTATGTTTATTGGAATTGAGATCGAAAGGAGAAAATCTCATCCAAGGATAAAGGCAAGTGAGCCGAGAGGAGCTCAAAAGAATTTCTGTACTCGTTGCAATATCAGTGGGCATTGGGTCGAGAAGTGTTGGAAATTGTTTCCACAACTTCATCCTAGTAACGGCAAGCAAATCATGCAAGCACCAAAAGAGGAAGCGACAACAAAAAAAGTGGTGCAAGATGCAACCATTCCTGAAGTAACTTTAGAAGAAGAGAAAGTTAAAATAGAGGGCTCATTTACCTGGTTGGGTAAGAAATGGGCGGACTATTTGTCCAACTGAAGTTTGTAAATTTTTGTTTGCACTAGTTGCATATCCCCATGGTTGGGTAACTTGTAAAAGTGATATTCATAAATAAATTAGTTATATGCAACAATGTTTTCTTTAAACAATGCAATGCTAGTTTGGCTTGTTGATAGTCAGTTTGAATGGAGCAATTTGAGAGTCAAGTTTATTCCATTTTGTAAAATGTATTTCTACTTGTAGTTTGAAAAAACATTTTAAAACTGTTGTATGAGTAGTTGCAACACATTTAGTATGTTCCAAATGTGTTTAACACTATGTGAAACTTGTTTTGGTTCATTTGACAAGTCTTTTAGGATCTTATACTCGATAAGGATTTTGCAGATAAGCAATTCCAAGGTGCTCATTTTCTAGGAATTCTTCTTGGGAAGGATGTTGTTGTGGATGTATATAGTGACATGGACAGGTTGAGAAGAACATCAAACTTGAATTCTTTGGTCACGTAGCGAAACATGTAATTTGCAAGATATTATACTACAAGTTTGCAGGGGATGCAGGTGTTGGCTCATCGCTTATGGCTCCGAAGAACAAAGGTGAAGGAGAAGGAAGGATGACATGTAGGACACTTGCGGTGCAGACAAAGTACAGAGCAGTTGCAGATTATTTAAACTTTTGGAGACCAAATTTTTTTTAGTGGGGAAGAGTGATCAAGAGCTTAAAATTTGTTAAAAATTTAGTGTCAGAATTTTGATAATCTTAGCTTCAGATCGAAGAGCTCGTCATTCTAAATCCAGCGGTGTGAACAAGACTAAAATCCAAGCTCGTATGCAGAAGTTAGACCCAGTCAAAGTTCAGGTTTGACTTGCTCACATGGCAGGATTAGATGACATGGCAAAGGTCCCAGTGAATGCGAAAGCGCCAAGTGGCAGGTTACCATTGGCCCCTGCACATCGCATATCAGAGAAATAGGTAGGTCTACGTTAAAGAATCAAACCCCAAATTTTTTTAGGTGCGATGCAATAAATCCCGGAGTTGGGATGCGATTTTGCATATCGCATATCAGAGGTGGATGAGTACTGAAAAATCGACCCCCGAGACAGAGAAGGTTGCAACGTGATCGCAATCACACATCACTTTAAGTTATGGTAATCGGCCCCCAGAATAGTCAGGTTATGATTTGCGATAATCCCAATCGCATATCACACCGTTAATCCACCAATATGCATATATTACCGAGGTCAACCCACCGATTATGATGAGCAATAAGTCTACAAAACCAGAGCTATAACCACTGGACCTAATCACAATTGTGACCACTCGACCCTTAGCTGTGAGATAGACGAGAATGAGGGCTGAATCGTTGATTTTGTTGAAACTGCCAGATTTGACTCTAGATAATGAATTTAACTTGCAGTAAGCCAGATTTGGAGGAGAAAATTGTGGAAAGACTGGCATAAGTCATAACTAAGACAATTTTTGACCAAATGAGTTGCAAAAAGGGGCTAGATAGCCATTTTTAGGCATTCTAAACTTATTGGAACAAGTTTCAGGATCAAAGGAGCACTTCTGGATAAATTTTTTGTAAAGTGAAGCCTATTGGTTCCCTGGTCAACCAAAGTGTTGATTTAGTTTATGGAGGAGTTCCAAGATGGAAATGACCTTGCAGGGGTCTTCCAACCTCCTTGTGATTTCTGCAGTAGCCATTATAGTAGTGTTGTAGCTTTCTTTCTTCTTTGCTCTATATGTGTATGGAGAAAGAGACTTGTTTAGGTACTTCAAGTGGATTGCAACACTGTTTATGCTCTTGGTAGTTGGAGTATGGGGTCTTGATTTGAGATCCCTTAGCTTGCTGATTGTTTCATGACTAACTGTAGGTTGTCATATGTTTAGAGTGATATTTCTTTGTAGAAGAATGTTTCCTTGAAGGGGAAAATAGCCACTCTTTTTGTCATCACATTTATGTACTCTTTACCATTGAATAATTTTGAGCATAATGAGAAGGGGTCATGCCTTTAGAGCTGATCCAAGGAGATGTAGCCCAGGAGGGGTGAAATCCTTTATCAATGGCTGGTGTATTACTATTTGATACATGCTTCCATTCAGTGTTTTGGTTTCATGTTTTAAGTTTTCTTCATAAAACTAAGTTAAGTAAACACACACAAAATTCATGTTTTTACTTGCTATTTTGGAGTCAAACGCCAAGCACATTTTTATATTCTGATGAGGGGAATTAGCACAACATTACTAATCTGCCCCAATTCAAATCACTTTTCCATTGATTTCAATAGGATTTATAGATTCCTTCATTTGCGGGTGAGATTACAAGAAAAGTAACAAAATTTTGCTTTTTAATTCTCTACCAGAGTTTATTTTTCTTCCTCTTTTACTTAATGAGAGTCTTTGAATACTTTTTAACCTCTCTACTACACACTAACAAGGTTACAAATACTTTATTTTAATGAAGGTTTTATATTTTTCTTCTCCATGTTGTGAGGATGACTGCTCTTGAATTCTCTAAATTACATTGGTCATTGCTAAAGGAGTTTTTAAAGAAAGGTTCCAGGTAGAAACTACAAAGTAAATCTTGGAGTTCTAGTCTCTTAGAATACTATGTTCATAGTTATATCTTCTTTCCTTGCAAGGTTATGAGAAGAAAATGGTGTCTTTATCATGACTCCTTCGTAGGTAAAGGCTTAACCCCAAGCATACTAAACCTTCTTCTCGTTAATAAATTGCAGTGTGAGGAATTGTTACTAATCTTGTTTAATTTTTTTTACAAGTATGCATTAAACATTGAGCTCAGTTATAGTTGAGGAGGGTTTTTGTTATCAAAATAAATTCTCTTCTTTGGACACAGTAGCATTATATTCATGTTCTTAATATCTAAGATTTTGTTGCCAGGTTTAATTATGGTGACCGAATGGCATCACCATTGGGCGCGATAAGGCATTATTTACACTCTGGATATTCCTTTTATTCTCATGATAGGCTTATACATGACCTTAGGGTTAGAAAGTTGTTCCAGAAAATTATAAAGGCTTCGAATCTCTTTACTTTTTGTTTATATAACTTAGATATTTTTGTATAAGTTTTGTGTGGCCTTTCATGGCTGCCTGCATGAAGGTCTATGCTATTTTTAGAGGCACATTTAGATGTATAATATTTTCTTTTCAAAAATTTGAGGCCATGTGGCCCTTAGGGTTTACAAAATGAACAAGGTCATCAATTGAAATTTGTACATATGTATATATTCTCATGTAAACATTCTGCAATTTCTTCTTAGAATTATTATGATGCTATGCCTCCAACTTTCTCTTCGAGGGCTTAACTCTAAAACCCTTAAGGGTATTTATTTGTTTTAAAACTATCATATAAAGTTGTTGTTTGTAGTTACTGGTCTAGTTTTTGAGTTGCAGTACATTGGAATTTATTATTTTATGTGTATTATGAAGAAGAAAACTTCTTGTCTTTTTTCCTTAGGTGTGTAGAGTATTCTTTCATTCTTGTCTAGATACCAGTTCTATAGTTTGCTTTAAATCTATTCATGCTTCCTTACATAGATGTACTATTTTTATTTTCAAGAATGTGATACTCTATATAATAGACTCTGAGTTAACTATATTTATATATTTATTAATATATAAATATATAAGGCCACACATATATATCTAAGTTGTCTTATCTAGTCTAAAGACTATGTTGTTACCTGTAATGGGAAACCATTGCTAGTTTTTTGTTTCCTAGCCTACTCATGCTCAAGACTGACTTTGTGAAAACTTGAAAGTGATATATTACTCTCAAGAATCCGTGAGTCTAACCTAGGCATAAAACCCAAAACATAACCCTACTTTAATAGTAGTTATAAATATGTTTTAATCATACTTTCAACAATAAAAAACAATGTTATCTAAGGATAGTTATTTTACCATTCAAGTTGAAGCTATATTTCTTTCTTCAATTATTTTATTTGTATTTAACACAAAATCTTTTCCCATGTTCAGAGATATCCCTATTTTTCCCTTCACCTATAGGCACAGGTCTCCTAACTTGAACCTTGTCCATATCTCATATCTTCCTGGTACATAGAGTTAATTAAACAAACATTTTTCTCTAATAAACCTTATTATAGGATCTTTATTTTACTCTTCATTTACAACATATCATCAACCATGTAGCTTCTACTAATTACTTCAAGGAATAAATACTTATGTAAATCCTTTCATAAATAACCCAGAGGCCTCCATGTTCCTCCCAACCTTGAACTGAGTTGTCTGATCTGTTTCCCCCAAGCTCTCCCTCTAATTGTTAGGTAAAACCAAGAAGAAAGATAAATACAATTATTTACCTCCACAACCTTTTACAATGTACTGCTAACCCTTTTTTGGGTTTACGAGTCTTTCTCTCCCACAGGTAAGGCTCTCAAAGATACTATATTTACCTCCCACAATACCTTATTCAGAGTCCACCATAGGGTATTTCTCTCCAACCCTATACCTATAAATGGTGGTATGTGTTCTCTGCCATTTTTTATTTTTATTTTTCTTCTATGTCCTCTTCCAGAAGCTCAAGACAATGGCAAAAGGAGGATTTTTTTTCTTCTTCATTTTCTTTTCTATCTCTTTAGGCATAACTAACTTCAACAATTTTTTCTTGACAGTTTGGGGTTAATCTCTCATGTTAACCTCTTAACATATTTTTGAGAGGATTAATATACTAACATAAATTATCATTCATTATTATTTTCTTTTAAGAAAATAAAGCAATATTTCATCACGCCTTTTAAATTTTCTCAATCTAGAAATATATAAAAGTCACATAATAAGTATTTCAACGTGTATTACATATATGGTGATAAATTGGGTCAATAAGTATTATCACCCTCCTTTTCCAGTATATCGAAGGGACCATACCTTAGAGCCTCGATTTTCTTACCAGTCCCTTATAGCCTCTCCTTATTCAATTGTATCCATACTCTGTCTCCCACCTTGAATAATTTCATTGTTCTATGCTGATCATGCCTAACCTTATATTTCTCTTGTGGCTTTTGTAGTGTCTCTTGTACCTATATATGGATCTTCTTGATATTATCTATAAATTTTTCACCCCTTAGGGAATCTCCTGTAAGATATTCCCTCACTCCTCCTTTCTTTCCATATTCAATGTCCAAATGTGAAGGCGGAAAATATCCAAAACAAGTTTCAAATGGGGACTTTCTTGTAGAAGTGTGGATTGCTTTGTTATAATAATGTTGTATATATACTTGATTTTCATCCCAGGTCTCCAGTTGCTTCTAGTTGTATCCCCTCAGAAGTTGAACCAAAGTCCTATTAAATACTTTTGCTTACCCATCTATTTGTGCATGGAATGTTGTAGATCTCTTCAACTTTGTATCCATCTTTTCCCACAATTTAGTCCAAAATGCACTGAGAAAGTTGGTGTCCTTGTTTGAAATAATGCTCCTTGGTATCTCAAATTGCACCCAAACTTGTCCAAAGAACAAGTTTGTTGGTTCTTTCCCATTAATGGTATTTTTACAAGATAGCAAAACACACATCTTGTTGAATTTGTAAACTACTATGAACAAGTAATCATGTCCTTTCTTAGTTGTCGGTAAACCTCCCACAAAGTCCATGGAGATGCTTTCATAAGGACAAGTGGGTATAGGTAAGGGATGATATAAACCCTATTTCCTATTGCTAGGTCTATTGGTACAACAAATCATGCATCCTCTTATGAACCTAGCTACTTCCTCTTACATCTTAGGTCAATACACATACCTCTACAAGTTGGCCACAGTCTTTCCTACACCAAATTTCCTTAAAACCTTGGAGGTGTAAACCTCTCCAATCAACTATAATCACTCACCTTTAGGAACACATAACTTATCAAACTTGTAGAGTAACATGTCCTAGAGATGGTAGTCAATGGTGTTGTTTCCATTGTGCACATGACTCTAACTATGTAACTGTTGAAACACCTCCTTGAAGTCCTCATCCTTTGAATATGCCTCTATGTATGCATCATGGGATAATGGGTCCATATGCATAAGAGTCCCCAATGCTTTGATATTTGATGTTGATGGACTTTAAATCATGTCGACCAACTTGTTTATGCTACCCTCCTAGTACTTGATCACCAAATGAAATTGTTGTAGAAATCCCATCCACTTGTAATTATTGGTTTGTTGTAGCTTACTCTGGGCGTGCAAGTAATATAGTGGCTAGTGATCTATGTGTATTACTATCTCCTTTCCCATAATATATTTCTTCCACTTCTTAGCAATTTTCACCTAGGCATAGAGCTCCTTGTTCTAGGAAGGGTATAAAAGAACTTCCCCATGAAATAGTTCAGAATGGCGGCATACATGCCTTCCTGCTTGCATCAAGATTTCTCCCATAGCATACCCACTCACATTTGTCTCCACTTCAAAGGAATACTGCAAGTTTGGTAATGCCAAAAATGGTCCTTGAATGATATTCTTCTTTAGCTCCTTGAAATCCCTTTGCTAACCCTTTCCCCACTGTAAACTCTTTCCATTTTTTATTATGGCATGGAGCGGTGATGCTAGCACTGAAAACGAGGCTATAAATTTCCTCAGGTAATTTACTACCCCATTGAAATTCCTCACCTCAGAAACATTAGTAGGAACCAACAATTTCATGATGGCTTCCATATTGGTAGGATCTATCTTCATCTCTCCTCTACCTATCACATGCCCCAGATACACCAAAGGTTGTCGTGCAAACTCACACTTCTTGAGATTTTCCATCAGTTGGTGCTTCTTTAATGTTTCCAACACCCGTGTCAAATGTGATATGTGCTCCCCCCAGTTAGCATTGTATACTTTTATATCATCCAATTAGACAACAACAAATGAATCTATAAAAGGGCATAGTACATCATTCATTAATCTCATAAATGTAGTTGGTGCATTGCATAGGCCAAATGGCATGACTACCCACTCATACAAACCTTTCCTAGTTTTGAAGGTGATCTTCTAGGTATCTTCTTCTCTGACTCGAAATTGGTGATATCCATACTTTAAGTCCAACCTGGTGAAGTATTTGACCTACTACAACTGATCTAGGAGATCATCTATCCTAGGCAAGGGGTACCTATTCTTGAGTTTAATTTTGTTCAAAACCCCGTAATCTATATACATCCAACAAGTCCCATCCTTATTTGACATAATGATGATGGGTGACCTACATGGTGATGTAATTGATCTAATGATACCCTGTTCTAGTAGTTGTTGCAATTGTTTCTTCACCTCACTTGATTCTATAATAGACTTCCTATACAGACCAATGTTTGGAAATGGGGAGTCCAAAAAAAGATGGATCTCGTGCTCCACTTCCCTCTTAGGTGGTAATTTTTTACGATCTCATAACACATCTCTATATGGCTCCAACAACTCATCTAGTTTTTGTTTTGATTTCTTAGTACACCCCTCTAGGGATGCCTTACCTCTTACTAACTCTTCTAAAGATTGATTTTCTCTTAAAAACAATAAAAAAATACTTCTTGAAGGAATTTATCAATTTCTTAGCTTAGTTGGCACTTACCAATGAAATTTTTGGCATTCCTTTGTGCATGTTGATGGTGAACAATTTTCCATCCTTGACAAGTCGGTATTGGTTGGCTCTCCGCATGGATATTGCATCTTGCATGTACATGTAGGGACTCTCAAACATGACTCCAAATATTGTTAATTTTTCTTTGCTTTGATAATTGCATTTCTTTATTAACACATTAAATTCACCCCATAACATCATAATGTTATTCAAATTTATATCATTATTCATCAGTGTATGCAATTATGTAGAAAGAACAATATAATCATCATTAATGCAACAAAACATAAAGGAACAATAGAAGAAAATCATTCACACATAGAGACACTAGGGTTGGTCAGAGGCTAGGGCAAAACCCACTATGGGGAAAACCCTTTCAAATTCTTCTTGTTATTAGATTTTCATTGAATGATTCAGCAAAAGAGAGTACAATGATCCATATATTCATCCACAAACCTAACCAACAAAATAAGCTAAACAATATCCATGAAATGAACCCAACAAAGATAATACTCAAAACCCTTATATAGAATCTTGTACTCAATTATCATTGTCTGTCATCAACTGTCAAACCTTGCGGTCAATGAGAAAAAACTTCAGTCAATAGAAAAATGCAACTTTAGGTCCTAATCGCAGGGACGAAGTGGGCATACGAGTGACTGGGAGCTTTCAGTCACTCCCTTGAGCCTGCAAGTCAGTGACCAGTCAAATATGTCCTTTGGTAATCCTGCGACTAAGAACAAAATCCTAGAAAACACATGAGTTTCAGACCCTGTAATCTCATACCTATGCCAAATACTTTTTGCGATCCTACCTTAGACTTGTGCGAGCCAAAACCAAACAAGAGAATAGAAGAATGCTCCATGATGATGTCCAAATGAGGTTGAGGTCACTTGTATTTATACCCTTCCAAGGGTGTCCAATTTTCTTTAGGGTTGACCTGATCAAATATGCACATCTGGGCTCATAATTCAAGAATAAACTTTCCCTTGTCCAAATTTGATGATCTTTTGGTCGATTTTGGTCCTCTTGAAAATAGGAATTCAATGCAATCATTATCTCTATCAAATGAGTTGTCCAAAGTGGAATTTGGCTCTAGTTTCAAATTTCAACAAATACATCTAGGGGAACCACATCTAGTTCTACTTCATCAACAAAATCAACACTAATGGAAAATCTAATTTTGCACTATTTTTTTGCCTTCAACTTTGAATCCTTATTTAACCATCACCATGCATATGGGATTGGATGGTCACAAACTTCCAATCCAAATTCTTTGACTAGCTCTGTTGCAATGAGATGTTCCTTTGATCCTAAGTAAAAAAGAGCATCAACCTTGGTCTTCTTGACTTGTATCTTTAGATGGAAGAGTTTTTAATTTATTTCTCTTCCTGTTGCTGAAGGCTAATCAAGTTCACCTCCTTCTACACTGACATACAAACGATCTTCTGATCCACTTCTGAGTTGATTTTGTGATATCCATTGGCTTGATAAATTTTGTAATTAAATGTGCATAAGTGTGTTTTGGTAAAGTATGCTACATTGAAAAAAAATGAATATTTTAATTATCAGCAAGTTTAATGTTGATAATAATTGATTGTAAAGTTATAGTTAAGATTTTTTGTTTTATTTTTGTGAATAAAGAAAAATGGGAAATTATTTGTTGAACACAGATGTCTGAAAGAGAAAAGTGATGCAATTTAATTATGAAAGTGTTATTACCCATAAAGTCCTAGGCATCTAATATGAATGACTATATTTAATTGAGGAATAATGATATTGGCCAATTAATTGTTTCCTAAAAGACAAGGAGCATCCTCAAGAGTGGGAAACATGAGCTCATTAATGAGAAGATAACTACCTTCCACCTATTGGTGAGGTGGAGGAAATTATTAATCACCAAAAGAGTGGTAGATGGGAATATCTATGTTTTTTACCTGCTTTTGTCTCATTATTCTTAGAGAAGAAGAGATTGAAGAGAAGCAAGAAGAAGCAAATAGAAAAGAAAAATTGTAGGCCTGGTATGTTGGGGGGACACTAGCTGTGTTTTTGTGTCAAGGTTGGGAGGAGCTAAAGTGCTTGACCATTACTTTTCTAGAGAAATAAATATTGTTTTCAACTAGGTATTTCTAACTTCTGCACTTAATTGTTTGACATGAGAAGAAAATTTGGTCTTGTGTTATGTATAAATATTTGTATAGTAGAGAAAAAGAAAAAGGAAATTGAAATAACATGTTATATCTAGAATATATTTTTCTACAAAAGAAAAATTAAATTGATTGTGTAAGGCAATAGAGAGGAAAGGGATTGTTTGGAATTATATACTATTTTCTATAAAGTAGAGTTCTTAGTATTATTCTAATTTGAATTTAGAAAACTTTGATTGAAAAGAAAAGAATTAAAGGAAATGTAATGTTCTGAAATGTATGTTGTTTTCAGATTACAATAGCAAGCTAATAGTTCAAATAAGAGAATTGAAGAAACATATATATATATATATATATATATATATATATAATATATATATATATATATATATATATATATATATATATATATATATATATATATATATATATATACATGTACATATATATATTCCTATATTTAAAAAAACTCAAAAATGAATATTGTAAACCATTAGCATAGATATAATACCCTCATACTATCTAGACCTGAGAATAAATAATTCTTTTTTGGGCAATGAGTACATACTTCATGTGATGAGAATTTAAGAGATTTGTTCTCGAATACACAGGAACAAGAATAAAAAAAAAAAAAAGTAAAATAAAATTGTAAGGTATTGTTGCAGCAGCTATAACCACCCTCCAAAATTTTTCCTATGCTTCAATTTTGGAGTCTTCCTTCTTAATTACAGGAGCTCATCTCACATTGTTCCAGGTCTTCGTGCTTCGACTAAGAATTATCTCTTCATTTTGGTTTGTGTTTGCTTACTTAGTTGATTTTTTAACTCACAAGTTGATCTCTTGACTTGGTCCCACAATAGTTATGGGCTTTCCCCCGAAAACTGCACAATTCTTGAGGAAAACTAGCCTTGTTGTTGGGAATTGTGCAGTCTTGACTTCCAGTGAGCATTGAGCTTAGAAAATGCATAGTCATGAGGGGCAGCCCAGAAATTACGCAACCCTCACTGAGATTGGAAACTGAGAAGTGCATTGAGCCGGAAAGTTTCCCATTTCCCAAAACTGCGCTGTCTTTTCTGGCAGTGTGCATGGCAAGTTTCCCCGAAAAAATAAAAATAAAAAATAAAAAATAAAAAATGCATCTCTAAAAAGTAGGGATCTATTTTTAGCATCCCGAAGGAGGCACTTGTGCTATTTCTAGAAACTTCTAACAAGGGTTCCTTTTTCCTTGATTTTAGGCATGTGCATCATAAAACCCTAATTTGTCCAAATCTATTTAATCGACGCTCTAGCATTCTCGAGGAGATCAAGGAGCCTTCGGTGTGATCGTTGTTGCTTTTTCGGGTGATTTTTTATTTTCTCATCTTTTGCAGCTTTTTTAGTCGCTTTTTGTTGCTTGGCTTGTGGGATTATTGTTTCACTTGTTTCTTTGCATGGTTGTTGATGTTTTAACTTGTATAAGTGTTGTTTCAAGTTATAGATTTCCTTTCCCAAGTGTCACATTAGTTTTCCTGTTTTTGCATCAACGATCGTCATTGCGAAACTCTCCTCACACGCTCAATTTTCCTTCTGTTTAATCAATTGTTGCACTTGATTCACATGCATGCATATGCACTTATTCATATTTACACTCATTTTCACACCATCTTTCAGATCTATTGGTTTTTCACACTCCTTTGGGCAGATTTGGGTTCCCCTTACTCAGTTCTCACCTTGCACAACTTGCACTGCGCAATATGGAGGCTCAAGCTCCTAGCTTGGCCCCTGGAATTGCACAGAGCATAGCCTGGGATGGCTACAACTCCGCATTGTGTAGTTCCAGGAGCCAGTCTCCCAGCTTGACCATTAAGATTGTTCAATGCACGATCTCTCCCAAGCCTTTTCCCAGACTGAATTGTGCATTGCACTGTTTCAGTCACTAGGCTTCCACCTTGACTATCGGGACTGCGTAGTGTATAGTTTCCATAGCCAGTCAACCTCCCTTGTCAAGCAAAACTGTGAAATCCTTCCCATCAAGTGCCTAACTTTTTGCTTTAACCTGCCTTGAAGTTGTTTTGCTTTTAAATTGAAATTTTATTTCCATGAGTATCCTCTCTATGCTAGAGGTACAACAATTGTTGAGCATCTCTCCAGTAATCACAATTAACATGGCATCCAAAAGAGTTGCATCAAAGGAAACCACTGAGAGTAGTACTGGGGAAGTAGTAGAGAAGATATCAGTTGATTTTCCAGTATATGAAAGTACTCAATTGTTTATTGAGAAGGGAACAACACTAAAATGATAACAGATCAAAGACGTTGCTGCAAAAGACTTTGAGGTAGATTTGGAAGATCGACAGGTATATGTTAATATCCAGTAGTTGGGTTTATACAGGGTTGCATGCAAGTATCCCGCCTTCCGGTGTGCGGACATCATCAACTGGATTGTCTCACATACAGATGAACAAACTATGACATTGAGCAGTGCCAGCGGGATTAATCTTGCCACCTTAAGGGCATAAGACTTTTAATAGATGTATCACTTTCCCAAGTCGAGGAAGTGCATGGAATCACTATTCTATGCCACCCATAGCTATGCGAACACAAGAGACATTGTCAAGCACTAGGTGAAAGAGACTTCGAAGTTTAGACATACACCCATCCATGTTTACAAGACAAATTACGTCAAGAAGGCTTACCAGTTGTTGATCATATTTGCCTGCATAATATATGGTCAAGAGAGCATAAAAATCTTTCTAGAAGGGTGGGCAGTCTTATTGGACCAGTTGATGAATGATGGAAGGCCATTCAATTGGTCATATTTGTTGGCTCAACAATTGAAGTCCCATGTAACTTAGGCTCGGAATTCGCCCAAGAATGAGCAAGCTCATTATAGATTGGTATGCCTCACGAGGTGGCACCTTCATCAAGTATTTGGCAGAGAGAAGCCTCTACATGTGTTACCAAGGTATGCCATTGAAAAACTGATCATGCAAGAAGTATCATACCACCTTGCTACAGAGTTGTCAGTATCACTTCATAGGAAGAAGAAAGCGCCATGGCCTGTTCTTCCTTTACGGATCAAATTATATGAGATTAAGAGCTTGAAAGATGCAATTTTTGAGGCTAAGGACATAGTGAAATTCGAGTTCGACACTAAGGAATTGAATCCGTATGATCCCCATAGTATTTGCAAGGACCACTGTATGTGAGTTTACTTTTTGTGGATCAACGAGAAATTTCATTAGAAAGAGGAGGACCCTTGGAGGTACTACTACAATGCCTCAAGACTCAATAAGTTGGTTAGTATAGCAAGAACTTGGAAGGCTTCTCTAAAGACAACAAAAAATCCAGAAGAAAAAACAACAACAACTCTAGAAGAAAAAACAACAACAAAAGGCAATAATCTAGTGCAGGACAAGGGAAAGAGGAATATTGGTGACAATCATGAGGGAGAGAAAAGCTACAAAATGAGGGAAGATCTTATCCTCGAGATGGCAACTTTAGAAGTAGAAGCAAAGAGGGAGCAACAAATCAAGAGAGCAGAGAGGAGGAAGAGAGAAAACCACGGGTTGCAGGAAGCAGAACTGAAGCTGCAGGAGATAGAGAAGAAGTTGAAGGAATAATAGGAGTTGAGGAGGAGAGAACAAGAATAGAAGTAGAAGCATGAAGAGTAAAAAAGGCAAGGTGTGATGATGGAAGAAACAACGCCCATATAGGTTGAAGAGTTGGAACAACCAACAACAGAGGAGGAAGGTGAGAAAATGCAGGATCAGGAGCTTGGTCAAAATATTGAGAAATTGATTGAAGTGATAGACATGGAGTTGGAATAGGAGCCAAAGAATGAATATTTTGACCTGATGCTGAGAGCACCACAGGTCATCCCTCAGTCTCCACCACCTCCAGTAACAGATCCAATCTCGATCGAGCAAGGAGATTTTGTTCTTCCTGATGATGATCTGGTCATGGATGTGTACAATTTATCATTCGATGAGTTCCAGAAGAGGATTGTATAAGCATGGAGGAATCACTTTCTAGATGATCATACATCACCTACATTCATCAAGGAAAGGGTGATAGTTTCAGACACCAGAAAGAATCCAACTTCCATTGTTGAAGCCAACTTGCCATATGCAGGAGAAACAAGCTCAAATGTTAAGTATTTGACAGTCGAGAATTGACAACTGGAAAATAACTTGCAAGCTGCCAGGAAAGAGGCAGAACAACTCTTAGCAACAACACAGAATGCAGTTTCCGTATTAGGGGAGATGGGGACAACAATACTTGCTGAAGTATCATCACTTGGAGAAACCTTGCGAAAGCTCTCTGATGGATTTCTCATCGTGAATAAAGTAGTTGTCCGTTTGCATGGCCTACAACAACAGAGAAAAGAGTTTGTTAAAACTCTAAAAAACATACATGTTTCCATCACCCATGTACAAGAGTAGACAATGCGGTACAAAGGGTCCTTGCTTGACTTGGTGAAATATATGAAGCCACAGGTAGAGCTAGAGAAACCGAAGGTATGAATGTTGATCTAGAACAACGAGTAGCTCACCCCATTCATCGGCAGCATATAGGCCTCATATGTGCAGTTATATAATAGTTTGGATGTATTAGTGAGAAAGCACCAAATCCCATCAGTCGGTTCCCTCACCGATGCTAAACCTAAGAATGAGGTCCGATTAGAGATCGATGAATACTTGGAGAAACTAAGATGAGAAGTCACCAAGGAAGACTTGGAGCTGAACGCACACAACATGCAGAAGTACATCGATGGTCTTGTCAAGGACAAGACAATGACGCTCATGCTTCAGAACGAGTTGGATACAGGCTCCAAGACAATATACCAAGATGCGATGGAAGCTAGAGTCTACTTCCAGAAAGACATCGTTAAGCAGTTTGGGGACACCATCGCACAATACCAAGCTTGGAACTAATATGTGATTGAGAAGCAACAAGTTGAGGTTGCTGAGCTGGACTTTTCCCAAACTCCATAATCATACTGTTGTGTCTTGTTAGGATGTATCTACCTTATTCTATCTTATATGGGTAGATGTGGAAAATGTAATATTATTTGTAATTATATTGTAAGTGAAATTCAAAGTGTCAATATTGGAGTATGAAAAGTCACCATGTAATGTAATTTGTCATTTAGTGAAGAAGTTGAAGATTCATGAGGGTAGTCTAAAGGTCACAAAGGGGGAGTTGAAGAGTCACCCCCTTCTTGTTATAAATAGAACCTCATAACTCATGTAATGAGATTTTGGGTGCCAAGCTTTTGGCTAGGTTTAGACTTAGAAAAGGCTTGGGAGTATTGTGAAGAGCCTTGGCTTCTACATAGAGTAGAGGGAGTATACTTCTTTGGAGGAGCAGGTGTTCTTGACTGTAATGTTCCGCTATTGGGCTAGTGGTCATCAATGGTGTATGTATGGATGGAACTTTCACTTATAATAATAAAACCAGAGCCGACGCACTTTCATGCATATGTTATTAATATAGTAGGAATATTCTTGTTGTATTCGCAATGTATGCTATTTAACTTACACATATGCTTATGAACTAATTTGTATGCATTTGTACAAATCTTACTGAATGTGTGTTGTTGGATTAAGTCATCACTTTAATTTGTGGAATATTATGCATCTTAGCTTGTGATGCCATTTCGCTCATGTGTTCCTTTCAAGTTGCGTACTATTATAGGCTTCCAAGGGGCGCACTTCCTTTTCCCTTCATGTGTTGGAACCTTCATGCATCGCACTTGACTCTTCCCAGGGTCACACACTTTCTCTCACTTGAAGTTATCATACTTTCCTCTATGCATTTCCGCGGTCAAGGAATTACACTACCACCCACTACTGAGAATCCTACTCCAAAAAATGTGGGGTCTAGTTGGGACTTCATATCGGGGAGATCCCCTGAATGTTGGCAGGTCCAACACCATCAACATTTCTGGTGCTAGAAGGAGGGTCATCTAACAAGCTGAGCCCTTGAAGCCTGTTTTAAATCTCTGTACATATTTCATGACTTCTTCCCAAATAATAACCCCTGCATGTTTTTCTAACTCTACACATTTCAAAGTGCCAATGAACATTTTAAATAACTTGTCCACAATTAAGTTCAATGGTGAGGGTGGAATAACCTTGCTCAAGTACACAATTTATTTTCTTGGTTTCTGTGATAGACATGACATCTAGTTGAAGGATGTTTCCTGTGGGTTTTTTTCTCTCACGTTTGAAGGGCGCACAACCAATGGTGTCTCACATTGTCGTTAGCCTCTATACACTCTTTCAAGTGGTTTTTTGGTGAATCATGTTGTGCTTTCTCTCTTTATGACCGTAAAGCCCTTAATAGAAAAAAATTAAAATTGCAAAAAACATTTGACAAATCTCTTCAAGATTTTCATGATCGTTTTGTTCATTACTATTTTGAATTTCCTGAAGATGAAGTTGACTAGGAATTCTTGGATGAAATATTTCAATATCTTGTTCACGTTTTTGAAAATCCACTTGAGTTAGAATCTTTCGAACCTATCCCAACATACCTCAGTGTTAGAGCTCCTAAATCTGGGACAAACAAGGTTATTGTTCCAAGTGACCCTCCATCCCCCTCTCATCAAGCAACTCTGGCTCTGCAAGTCAAGGTGGGAAAAATTGGGAGTCCACCTATTGATCTACCACTATCTCCTCCTACCCCATCTGCTTTGAATTGTTGCGCAGATTGTGATTGTAACCCTGATGAATGTGTTTAAGTGCTATCTCCTCATCCTCTGTCCTTCGGTCCCTCTGATCCTTTTGATTTTGGTGTGTCATGTTCATCTATCTCAGATCTCTCTTGTGATGTTCACAGGGATCGGGGTTTGGATGGAGCTAGTGTTGAACAACCAACCTGTGATATCATTTTTGATGAGTATTTGTGGGAGTCTGTAAAAGAACTTGTAGTGAAGGATGACCTCCTTCCATCCACACCTCTTTTGTTGTATCCTGACATTTTCCACGATTCTATCATTTCTATTTCCATCTTGTGAAAATTCATTTTCGAACGTTTCTACTTTCGATGATTCACAGAACATGTGGAATGCTAGTTTTTCATTTAAACGCGAAGAGGATAAATCTCTCTTCCTAGATCCTCCCAATCTCTCATATTACCTTTCCAGAAACATAGAGGGTGAAATTTCTTATTTTCCATCATCCCCTCTTTATGAGTCGTCAGATCATGAAGATGCCTCTATTCATCATCTTAAACTTTTTGATCGTGGATGTCATGATCTTTTCATTCATTCAACTGATCATGATTCTGATTTTTTGATTATTGATCTTTCTAAGCCACTGGTATTTGATGATCCATCTTCTGATGAACTGGAATCTCCCGAAGTTGTCGAGGCACTTCAGCCCGATCTAATGGTTATGTCACGTTCTCGTAACCTTGAGGAAAATTTGATCTGTTTTTGTATGATTATTTTTGCTGTGCTAATAAAAATTATAGATTTATAAACATGTGCTTGCTTCTTGCTTTTTATGTTGAGGTTTCCTTAGTTGTTGGTGCTTACAAACAGGTAAATTTCCTTAAGTTAAACAAGACATCCATGATCAAAATAGCTTCATAAAGAAATAATGAACAACAAACATGTACAGTGCAACAAACCATCAAAGAGACACATTAACACAGTGTTTTGATGAAGGAGTTCACCCCTCTTGGGCTACATCTTCTTGGTCCAGCTTCCATGGTTTGGACCTCTGTATTTTATCAATGTGGAAAAATGATGTTTACAAATATCTATGGCTCTTAATACCTGCACCAACGTGTTCAAAATTTCCAAATTAGCCAAAAATGACTATTGGATCTCTGAAATCTGACTGTGGCTGCTCTGGGTATGACCCCCTTCCTTGGTGGCTCTAAGGTTCCCTAAGTTTCCCTGTGGAAAAATAACCTGTATAAGTCTTCTATTACCTCTGAAACCTATATAAATGTATTCATAAGGTCAAAATCATCCAAAATTGACTATTCGTTTTCCAAAATTGGTCAAAAATTGAGCAAGATGCTTCATTTTTTTTAGGAAACCCCGCTAAATCCGGAGAGACTCCAGTTAAGCCCACTAAAACTGGCAGTTCCGCCGAATTTGGCGCTTCCTCCAAAAACTTTGCCAACTTAATATGTCATTAACTAAGGGTTAATTAGCCATTCAAGAATGATTATGGGCACTAAGCACGCTTAGTGCTAGCCCCTAGCTCCCTTTTTTGGGCGCTTGGTCGCATGGGGAGGGGGCTGGCCCGCAGGGTTGGATCCTTCCTTCCTCGTTGATCTTATATTCACCCTATGAGTGACATTAGTTAAAGATTTATTGTTTAAAGGTATTACAGACTCATGTGCTAGTGTGTGTTCTGTGTTATTGAAGCAACTGATCGATCAGATTTCCAATACACAGACAATAAAATGGAAAGAAAGCAAAGAAATACAGTAAGAAAACACAAAGACAAAAGAATTTTAATAAGGATTTCACCCTATTCTCTAGGGCTACATCTTCGATCGAGCTCTCAATGGTGGCCTTGTTTTATTGTGCTTTTTAGCAGAGAATTACAATACAGGGACTCAATGTGAGTTCTCCTTAAGCAGGTTTGCTTGGCAGGGTGGTTCTTGGATTCCCCAAGCCACTGGAGTACACAAACTCTTGTTCCTACTAGCTCTGTGACCTCTTGGTCTATAGTGGAAAGAGCCAAATGTGGTGCTCAGTCCGGATAGATTCCTCTATGGGAGGTCTTGAATCTCTCAAGCTCTGGTGCTCGATGTTGACGCTGGTTAGCTCGGTCCTTTGTCTCTTCCTGCTTTTCTCTTGCTTTATTGCTTTCTTCTCTGTGTATTTCGTCCTCCTCTTGGGATTCTGGTCTTTCTTCATCTCTCGGACTTCACCTATGTATTTTCTTTGATGTTCATGGCTTTTAGTCATTCGAACTATGCCTGTACGATTCCTCTTTCGCCTCTATCGATTCACCTTCTACAACTGCAGTTGGAGTTCCCTGTTTAGTGTCAACATGAACACTCAGGAAGTGGCCACACGTCCTCCTCTAAACGGTGCCAGCCTGCTTCGTTGGTTTGTTTTCTTCAGTTACATCGTGGATGAATTTTTTCCTCCACCGTGGCGATCAAACGGATTCCAAATCCTTCTAAAATGCAGCGTATTCCTTCATTGATTCCGCTTCCTCCATTGGGTTCGATCTCAGCCATCTGATCTAGGGCCTCTAGATTTGATGCCATACACACATCCCGTACGATTGACTTGCTCGACCGATAACGCGCGATCAACGACAGTTTTCTCTCACCTCCGCTTGCCACGCGTCGATCGTTGAGTGGGATTGCTCTGCTCTCGTCCAAAACCTCTTACCATTTGAGGGCCCCCCAAGCAATACCGTTGGTTTCCAGAGTGTGGGTCCCGCCTTGTATGTTTATCGCTTTTCCTTTTCTATTTGCGGTTCTCCGGTTTGCCATGTGTCCGAGTGCTTGGGCTTCCCCCACTTTGGCCCTGTTTCCCCAATGCGCATCAAAATCCACCTCCTTTTCCCGATTTGGGGCTCCCTGGGGTTACTTTGACCTCCTGCGCAGTCTCCATGGGTCTCGGTCAGCGCGCTTTGACCGATGTCCTCGTCATTCCATGCTGGCTGCCATTGCCACTAGTTCAGGGTGTTTTTGATCATGGTTTTTGAATTCTTAAAGATTTGTCCCAACCTGATACGGTCATGATTCTTTGACAGTATTTTATGGATCCAATTCAGATCACGGCCTTCCCACTGAAAAAGCTTTTGGACCACCAAAAGTTGGTTTTCTTCCAAGCATCGAATAAGTGAGGATATTGCTGTCTTACTTGTCCAATCTCAATCCACTTTGCACTGGTCAACTTCGAACCTTTGAGTCCAATTCTGAGGTACTCAACATTTCCTCTGCAGGTCGTCCTTACCTTCCTATCCAAGACTATGTCTTCTTGCAATTCAATAAGATATTTAGGGAGCAGGTCATCAATAGAAGGCAAATGACTTTGCTCTTCAGGATCCTCAATCATTGAAGGTTCAAACAATCTCAAGCAATCTGCATTTACGACTGAGTAGATGTGCATGTAAACTAGTAGATCAAGGTGAAAAGCATTTTCACCAATCTTCTCAAGTATCCTAAAAGGTCCATTCCTGATAGGCTTTAGCTTTTTACCTTCACCTTGCATCCTGTCCTTGCTGATATACAACTACACCTGGCCTCCAACTTGAAAACTATGCTCCATCCGATGCTTGTCATGCCTAGTCTTGTATTTGGCTTGGCTTCTTTCCAGTTGTTCCTGTATTGCCTGGTGGATCTCCTGGATCTGTTCAATGAACCTAGTTGCCTTATCCACATCACTGTGTCCATCAACCATGGTATCTTTACCAAAGACAAAATCCAAAGGTGACCTTGGTATGAAACCAAAACAGGTCTCAAAAGGAGATCTCTATGTAGAAGAGTGTTTGGCTCTGTTGTAAGCATGTTGCACGTAACACAAATGTTCATCCAAAGCTTCGGATGTTTGCTGCAATATCCCCTAAGTAACTGGATCATTGTCCTGTTAACTAATTCTGTTTGGCCATCAGTTTGTGGATGAACAGCTGTGCTTTTCTTTAGTTGGGTGTCTATCAGTTCCCACAAACTTGACCAAAACTTCCCCACAAATCGGGTGTCTCGATTAAATACAATAGAAGTGGGTAATCCAAAATGAACCCATACATGTTCAAAGAACAATTTTGTTTTTTGTTCAGCTGTAATCTGTTTATTACAAGGTATCAAAATACACATTTTGCTGAACCTATCCACAACCACATATAGATAATCATGACCTTTCCTAGATTTAGGCAGTACTCCAACAAAATCCATGGAAACACTTTCCCAAAGGTGAGAAGGAACTGGTAAAGGAGTGTACAAGCCTAGTTTTCTATTGTTGGGCTTGTTTCTAGCACACATAGTACACCCTTTTACATATCTAGAAACTGTCTCATTCATTTTTGGCCAATAACAAAATCTTTGTATCCCAAAGTGACCTGATATCAGAGAAGTGTGTGCCTCTTTAATTATCTTTACTCTCTCTGTTTGTGGAATGAAGAGTTTCCCACAATGATATAAGAGTCGGTCCTTTACATGATAGTCCAATTCTTCTACCTTTTTGCCTTGACTCAAAGTTGCATATACATCTTTAAAGTCCACATCCTGAGCATATTGTTCTATGTAGCTTTCATGTAGCACAGAATTATGCTTAAGTATGGTAGATGCATTTATAATGGGTCTAGATAACGTGTATGCAACTTTTTTATGTATGCCCTTTTTATATCTGATGATTAGATGAAATTATTGTAGAAAACCCATCCATCTGTAATGTCTTGATTGCTGCAACTTAGTTTGGGAGTTTAGATATTGAAGTGGCTGATGATCAGTATGTATCATTGTTTACTCATTAAGTAATGTTTCCACTTTTTCACACTCTGAACTAATGCATACAATTCTTTATCATATGTAGGATAGTTAACTACTTGTTACACTAAAATTTGTCACCATGACTATCTGTAGTTGATATGGCTCCATCAATAGTCATATTATCCTCCTTGTCAAGCCTAATATCTCTGCTCTTCATGTCAAACTTCAAAAAAG
>APFE031059579.1:1191-53949 GCA_000404065.3 Pinus taeda | reverse complement strand
GTAGGAGCCTTCCATGCCCTGATACAGGGAGGTCGTACTATAGAAGAATATGAAATCCGATTTATGGAATTGGTCAAGTATGTTTCATACATGGATACTGACCAGCGCCAAGCAGATCGTTTTATGTATGGATTGAGACCTAAGATTAGGGCAATGGTGCGGATGTGGAAACCATCCTCAGTGGCGGAAGCTGTAGAACAGGCTCGTTATGTCGAAGAACACCTAGACTTAAAGGGTGAAGGCAGAACCATCTTTCCACGTCAAACAGGGTTTATGGGGAAGGCCCCTCGTACCTTCCCAAGGAGGGGAAGTCGGAGGCCCCCACCTTATGGAAACAGGGTTATACCTAGAACACCAGCAGTAGGGATTTCAATGGTTTCTAGTGCAGCTTCACCCACAGCTTTAAGGGCACATACAAATCAAAGTCATAGACGAGGAACAACAAGTGGGGGCAGGGGTTCCAGGGGAAGAAACTCTTTCCAAGGAGCTCCACCTCATTCGGTTCAAGTTCCACCATGCATCACTTGTTGGGGATGCGGAGGACCTCATTATCAGCGAGACTGCCCTAAGTTTTGATCTGGTAACAACAAAAGAGAGGGAAAAGAACCAATGGGGAGAACAGGTAGCCACCACCGAATCTATGCAGCAGTTGACAATCAGCAAGTCGAACACCAGTCTGCCGTGGTAGAAACCTCAGGTATGATAAACAAAGTAAAAGTTAAAATTTTGTTTGACTCTGGTGCTACAGATAGTTTCATTTCACCAGTTGCATTAGAAAAATGTGGGTTGGCAGCCTATGAGCACGATGACTTTAAACAAGTTGAGATGGCTTCTGGGGTAAAACAAGCAGTAGGGCCTAGTGTGTATGACTAAGTTGAAGGCATACGTCACAGAATTGGGAACGTATGATGTAATTATTGGAATGGACTGGCTAGAAGCTCATCGAGCTTTAGTAGACTGTTTCAAGAAGAAGGTGATCTGTTTAGACGATGCAGGTAGGCCAATTGAGATTTGTGGAATCAAGAGGGGAGTGTCCCTACGATTCATATCCATGATGAAAGTAAAACGTTGTCTCAGAAAAGGTTGCAAATTATATTTGGTCAAGACAGTAAGCGACCAGAAGGGACCTTCCCTGGATCAACATCCAGTTTTGGCTGAATTCAAGGATGTTTTTCCAGAGGAGTTGCCTGGATTACCTCCTATAAGGGAGATTGATTTCACTATTGATCTAAAACCAGGTGCAGAACCAATATCTAAGACACCCTATAGGATGACAACTCCGGAGCTTTGTGAGTTACAGATGCAGTTAAAGGAGCTCTTAGACTTGGGATTGATCAGACCTAGTATTTCCCCTTGGGGTGCACCAGTAATCTTTGTCAAGAAGAAGGATGGCTCCCTGCGGCTATGCATAGATTATAGAACTTAAACAGAGCCACGATAAAGAATAGGTACCCAATACCTCGAATAGATGACTTATTTGACCAAATGAAAGGGGCAGCGGTCTTCTCAAAAATTGATCTACGATCTGGGTACCACCAATTGAGGATAAAAGAGGAAGACATCTCAAAAACTGCATTTCGAACTCGGTTTGGGCACTATGAGTTCGTAGTTGTTCCATTTGTTTTAACCAATGCACCAGCAATGTTCATGAGCCTCATGAATGGTGTATTCAGAAGGTATTTGGACCAATCGTGCAAGTCTTCCTTGATGACATTCTTATATATTCCAAGAATGAAAAGGAGCATGAAAATCACCTAAGGGTAGTATTGACTTGTTTAAGGGAAAATCAATTGTATGGGAAATTGTCAAAGTGCTCCTTCTTTCAGAAGGAAGTCCATTACCTTGGGCACATCATTTCAGGGGAAGGGATTTCAGTTGACCCAGAAAAGGTGAAGGCCATAATGGATTGGCCAGTACCAAAAAATGCCCATGAGGTACGTAGTTTTATGGGGCTAGCTGGGTATTATCGCAGGTTTGTGGAAGGGTTTTCAAGGATTGCAAAACCCATCACCACATTACAGCGAAAGGGGGTTAGGTATGAATGGACAAATGAATGTGACACTGCATTCACAGAGATGAAGAGGTTACTAACTAGTGCACCGATCCTTCGAGTACCAGACATGGGAAAAGACTTCATTGTCTGCACCGATGCTTCAACACAGGGATTGGGTGCAGTTGATGCAAGAAGGTGGGGTAATAGCTTACGCTTCTAGAAAATTGAAGAAGCATGAAGAGTTATATGCTACCCACGACTTAGAATTGGCAGCAGTGATGTTAGCCTTGAAGCTATGGAGACACTACCTCATCGGGAGAAGATTTGAGTTAAGAACAGATCATCAAAGCCTAAAGCATCTCTTCACTCAAAGGGATTTGAACGACAGACAAAGGCGATGGAGCGAATTCATGAGTGAGTATGATTTTGAAATCTCATACATCAAGGGAAAGGAGAATGTAGTGGCAGATGCACTAAGCAGGAGGCCACGAACTTTCTCCCTAGTAGCCTTAAGGGTAAATTTAAGGGAGAAAATATTGGAGAAACTCTTTGAAGATAGTTGGTACTTAAAAGTCATCTCAGCTATCCAAAATGGGAAACAAATAGAACCAAAGTTTGAAGGATATGTCCTTGAACCAGATGGACTATTGAGGTTCCAAGGAAGAATGTATGTACCTAAAGAAGGGGGTATAAGAGAAACCATCCTCGAAGAGTCTCATAGAGCACACTATTGTGCACATCCGGGGGTAAAGAAGATGTATGCTGATGCAAGGAAACTCTTCTTTTGGGCAGGCATGAAGCATGACATAGTCCAGTTTGTCGCCAAATGTCTTGAATGTCAGCGAGTGAAGGCTGATCATTGCCATCCAGCAGGACTCCTACAACCTCATGACATCCCTACATCTAAATGGGAAGTAATTTCCATGGATTTTGTGGTGGGATTGCCACTCACTTCCCAAAGGCACAATGCTATATTGGTTATAGTTGATAAATTGACCAAAAGTGCCCATTTCATTCTAGTAAAGAACACTTATGATGTTACGGATGTGGCACGAGTGTTTGTCAATGAAGTTATCCGACTGCACGGATTGCCCACAAAGATCATTTCTGATAGAGACTCTCGATTTACATCTAGGTTTTGGACAAGTTTGCAGTCAGCACTGGGAACTCAGTTAAACCTAAGAACTGCATACGATCCAGAAACAGACGGGCAGACCGAAAGACTAAATCAGGTTCTGGAGGACATGCTTAGGATGTATGTCATGGATAATCAGACTCAGTGGGAAAGGTACTTACCATTGGTAGAGTTTGCCTATAATAACAGTTATCACAGTTCAATCGGGATGCCCCCTTATCAAGTTCTATATGGAAGACCCTGCAGGACGCCGTTGAGTTGGGAAAAGTTGGAGGACCGAGTAATAGTCGGCCCAGAATTAGTTCAAGAAATGGAGGAACAGGTAAAGTAGGTTCGACAAAGGTTAAAGGAAGCACA
Organism: Pinus taeda; assembly: GCA_000404065.3. Taxonomy (NCBI): domain Eukaryota; kingdom Viridiplantae; phylum Streptophyta; class Pinopsida; order Pinales; family Pinaceae; genus Pinus; species Pinus taeda. The sequence continues at coordinate 50,464 of APFE031059579.1, read as the reverse complement.
TGATAGACAGAAGAGTTATGCTGATTCGCATAGGGTTGATTGCAATTATGAAGTAGGGGACCAGGTTTTTATTCGTATCCGGCCCAACAAAAGCACCATCCGGTTTGGGAAGGGACCAAATGTCACCTTGGTTTGTAGGCTTTTAGGATCAAGAGAAGATTGGACAGTTTGCCTATCGTCTTGTACTGCCACCCCATTTGCATAAAACTCATGATGTTTTTCATGTATCTGTTTTACGACATTATGTTTATGATGAATCTCACAAACTGGATTGGCAGGACTTGCAGGTCTCGGACATGGGAACCGTAATCGTAGAACCATTACGCATATTGGACCGTAGGGTTCGACAGCTCAGACGTCGCACGGTGGACCAAGTTAAGGTCCAGTGGGACAAGTATAGCCCAGGATCTACTACCTGGGAGGATGCAGAGACTATGCATCATGACTACCCCTCACTTTTTGAGCATCTGTGATGCCTATTTTGACTTAGATAGCTACCTATGTTAAGATCCTATTTCCATGTTACTTATTTATGAACATTATGTAATATTGATGCATTTGGTTGAACATGTGAAACTACTTAGGTTTGATTTTGATGATGGAAACATTTGATGTATGACTTACTTGGTGACGATTTATCTAGTACATGACTTATCAGAGCTATTGTCGTTTCATGTATGGCTTAAGTAGATATGATTTATCTAATGAATGACGTACTGAAATTATGATTGTTCCAGTATGAACTACAAAGTGACATATGGATACTAGACTCAATAATGTGATGATTATACGTCTTGTTGTTATATAAATGCATGAATGAGAGCTAACCTGCAGGAAGAAAGAATTATATGATAGCCGAGAGCTACTCTTCCATTGAGGGAAGGTTGAGACATCTCATGGGGAAGGTATAATGCACATTGTTCTATTACATTTGGTATCTACTTGATATGCACTCTTATGACACGAGTAAAATGCAAATGACAGGTGGCAAGACGACCTGACTGGATTATTCGATGACAAGTCCAACCAGCTCTGTAGTGTGGTCCGTGTGGTGAAGGAGGGGTGGAGGTGTTTCCCACCGTGTATCCTCCGAAACCTGGAATCGTGGGGAGGACAGCTGAACGCTCCCCCTAGACGTGTGATGACGATTGCCAGTTGCCTGCTGGGGAAAGTTAGGTCGATGTATTCGACACTCCCACCATGATGGTTTTATCAGTGGTTAGTATGGCCGTTGCCATTGATAAAGCAGCAGAGGACGGATAGGGCGGGAACGGAAGTAGGCCAGGGTGGATAGGAGGATATAGATCAGTTGGAGACTCTTGATGGAAAGAAATTTCATTGCCATACTTATTCGATTTCATTACTATAACTCTCTCCGGTGCTATGCTTTCAAAATCCTTGCATCTTTTCATTCTAACTTCGGGACGAAGTTTTCTGAAGGAGGGGTGTATGTAATGCCCCACTTAAATCTTATCCTACAAATTTTGTTAATGTTTACATTATCTAAAAATATTCAGAAATATAGGTCTAATATAAATTCATGATTCCATTATTTAAATTCTCCACTTACCTTCTCAAATTGAATATTGGGTAGAATTTGGTCTCCTTCCATTAATTCAAAATGTATGAATTCATTTCACATTACCCAATGTACCCTCACATTTATTAAAGAGAAGACATGGTCCTCTCCATGTAATTACATTTCACATTCCCCCATGTACCCTCACATTTACTTGTGAGAAGACATAGTCCTCTCCTAAATCATTATCAATATATATATATTCATTTCACATTACCCAATGTACCATCACATTTATTAAGGAGAAGGCATGGTTCTCTCCATGTAATTAAATTTCACATTCCCCCATGTACCCTCACCTTTTCTTGGGAGAAGACATAGTCCTCTCCAACTCATTATATATATATATATTCATTTCACATTACCCAATGTACCCTCACATTTATTAAGGAGAAGGCATGGCCCTCTCCATGTAATTAAATTTCACATTTCCAAATGTACTCCTAGCTTAATTGGGAGAAGAGAAGTCAACCATAGGGATGGGTGAGGAGTGAATGACATTAATGAGAGGTGGTTGAGATGGAGAAGGGGAGGAGGGTATAAAAAGGGAAGGAAGAAGAGAGAAGGGGGAGTTTTTGGGAGGTTTTGCTGATGATTGTGGGGGTTGGTTGTGATTGTTTGGACTTGTTATGATTTTGGGGAGACCTTGGAAACCTATGGAGGTTTCTTGGGTTTGAGAGGAGGAGAGTATTGTTATCTGGTTTTGCACATTCTTCTTGAGGACACACTATATCTGGTTGGACTTGGGCACGGAGGGCTAGGGAACCTGTGGAGTTTTCCTGGGCTAGGAATTTGTTTCCTAGTTGGATGGGTGGTAAATCCGGTTGGGTCGGTGAGAAGGAGCGTTCAGCTGGAGCTATACGACAAAGGTATCATCATCAACCACCGGAATAGGTATTTTTCCATGAACTACTCTTATTAAGTTGATATCAATGGAATGCTCATCTTAATTTATGTTGTTTATGATAAAATGATAAGATGTTAAATGTTTAAAATTTTGTGAAAGGTCAGCAAGCTCCTTATTACTTGCAAATCAACAGTAAAATAGATCTGTTAGTGTTATAATAGAATAAGGCTCTAAGAATAGGAATCAGGTTTCTTACAATATATATATATATATATATATATATATATATATAATATATATATTTGTTTTTTAAATGTCAAAAAAATTGACATAAAAATATTTTAAAAATGTAAAAAAATGTAACATTTAAAAAAAATATCCACACTTAATACATTAAAAAATTTAAAGTGTCAAAATTTGTTAAATTTAGAAAATAATTATTTACATTTCATACATTAAAAAATTTGAAGTCAAAAAAATGGGTCTTTTAAAAAAAGGCCTAATGCAGAATCACCACTTTTTTAAATCAGCATGAAAATCACTAACATTCTAAAACGTAATGTATATAAAAAAAATTAAAGTGCCAAAAACTATGTTCTAAAAAAATATTTGTGTTATGCATCGCCCCTTTTCAAAATCGAGTCACTTTTTTGCTATCTCTACGAAACAGGTAACAATATCAGTTCTCGTTTCAAAGTTTACATTGTTGCAATGGAAGGAAACCCCTTTTTCATTAAGCAAGTAAATCCTTTGGCCAATTCAACATAATTAGGGACAGATCTCAGTAGACAGTTAGCTTTCTCTTGGAGTCTTTGTAAGTGAACAAGAGAAGAAGGTGTAGGCAAATCAACGATTATTTGCACTTTCAAGGGATCAATATGAATTCCTTGTTTTGATATGAAAAATCCCAAAAGTCGACCAGAGCTGACACAAAACACACATTTGTGTGGGTTAAGTCAAATATTATAATGTCTACAACGAAGGAAAATAGCCTGGAGATGCATCGGGTGATCAACGCAATGTTTGGAGTGAGCGGGGAGGTCATCCAAATATGGTTGGATGATGTGTTTGATATCATGAAAATCACAATCCATGGCACGTTGAAATGTGGCCCCAACATTCTTCAAACAGAACAAGAGTTTCCTATAAGCAAAAGTGCCCTAGGGACAAATAAAAGCAATTTTAGGTTGGTTCGCCGAGAGAATGTTGATTTAATTATAGCCTGAAAATCCATCCATAAACGAATAAATTTTGCAGCTAGCGTTATCATCAACAATCTGGTCAATGAATGGGGTGGGATAATTATCCTATGGACATGCACGATTCACATATTGATAATCGACGCACACTCGAATGGTGCCCTGTTTCTTCGTGACAGGAACTACATTCGACACCCAATCTATTAAAGTAACGGGGTATATGAAACCAGCTCAAAGAAGATTTTCAACTCTAGCTCCCTCCTCCTTCAACAATCCAACTCCAACATGTTGACATGATTGTAGAGTTTACCCTACAAGAGGGACACTTCTAGTAACATGTGATTCAAAGGTGAAAAAGGTGAGTTGATCTATGGCTACAATCTCGTCTTTATGAGGAAAGACGATCATACGAAAGTAAGTTGAAACAAAAGCAACCATAACATAAACCCATGTGTGTCCCAATAAAAGAGTGTAACTGATAGGTCCGTCAATAACTTCGACTTCTATGGACACAGTTTTTCCCTCCCAGCTCAACTTGCAGGGAATTCAAAATACCACAAGGCTTGTAAGTTCTCCTGTCAAAGTCTTGACGAAATTTCAACCCCCACTTTGGTTATCAGTTTTCCTTATCACTCCATGCATTTAGTTTTAAATCCAAGCATGATAAAAATTCTAAAATCTGGAAATGACAATAATTTTCTGAAAACACAAATTTAAAGATTTTACAACTGTTGAAATTGCAGAAATAAAACACAACAAAATTATGACAGCCACACACAAAAAATAACACAGTGATTTTTGGTCAATATGACCCCGGAAAAACCCCCTACAACTCTTGGGGAAAACCAGTTTGAGAGCTCTTCTTTATTTCTGAAAATGCTTTTACGGAGAAACTGAAATACACAGTAAAAATTCCAGCAACCACAAATTACAACTTATCCTGATTTTCGTGCTTGAACTCCACCTCAAAAATCGTGCCAATCAACAAACAGCCAAAACAAAAAAGTTTACAGCAATAAAACAACATTAAATGTTGTATGGTCAACCTCGAAAAATGTGCCTAGAACTTGTTGTCCCTCTTCCTCAAATTTTGTGCCTTTCTCCTACTATATGGTTTTTCCTTGGGGTGCGTGTCAATAAATGTTGCTGCCCAGATTTGCTGAAATGTCTTCTTGTCGCTCTCCTTCACTTCCTCACTGCTCAAAAATTGTCTCTTTACTCTCTCTTCTCTTTCTCTCAAATGCTCATGAAAGAATGAACTAATATTTTCCTCTTCTCTTCTCCTTGTATTCTCTAAATGACCTTTTGGGTTACTCTAAGATCTAATGGTTGAGATTCATTTAGATCTAGGGTAAATGTGCATTTAATTCTCACTTTCTATTTTTTAACTCACCCACTTAAATAAAGACCCATTTAGCCTTTTATTTCCATAATCACCTTTTCACTTTCTAATTCTTCATTCACTTTAATAAGGTCACCTTTAAAGTAGAATATAACTTTACCATTTATAAAGTCACTTTTAAATTAGAATGTAACTTTACCACTTATAAAGTCACTTTTAAATTAAATTGGTTTTACCACTTATAAAGTCACTTTAGGAGAAAAGTAAAAAATAAATTTGGACACTTTTCCCTAGGCCAAAGATCAAAGCCTTAGGGAACCACTTGTCCTCTGGTACCCAAATTTTAACACTCCCTCTTACCGAGGAAAGTGTTCCTCACCACTCCCATCTTGTCTCTAAAGTATACATGCTGGCTCTGTGGTAAGGCTTTGGTGAAAATGTCTGCTACCTGCTCATTTGTAGAAATGTACTCAAGCTTGATAGGTCCTTTTTGGACATAGTCTCTAATGAAGTGATACTTGATCTCAATATGTTTTGACCTGTCATGAAAAACTGGATTCTCCATGAGTTTGATGCAACTCTGATTATCAAAGTAAATTATTGAAGGTATCAACGCCTGACCAAATAGACCAAACAACATCTTGCGAAGTCATATGGCCTCACAACTAGCCAAACTAGAAGCCATATACTCTGCCTCAGCTGAGTTTAATGCAATTGATTGTTGTTTCTGGCTGATCCACGACACAACTGCCAAACCCAACCCAACCCAAAACAACACCCGAAAGTACTCTTCTTATCTGAAGCACAACCTGTCCAATCTAAATTCGTCTACCCTGCCAATCTCACTCCATCACCCTGTCTATAATCCAGACTAAAATCCACAGTCCCCTGCAAGTAACGAAGCATGTGTTTTGTAGCTACCCAGTGTACTCTCTTAGGCTCACACATGAACTGACTCACAGTGTTAACTGCAAAACATATATCTAGTCGAGTGTTGACCAAATACATCAAACAACCAATCAACTGTCTGTATAGAGTAGGATCCACCAACTCGGAATCAGAAGCATGAATCTTCTTCCAGTTAGTGATCATAGGTGTAAACATGGGTTTGCAATCCTCCATGTGAAATCTGCTAAGAATATCCACTATGTATTTCCCTTGTCCCAGGAAGAAATGCCCCTCCTCCTACCACACCTCCAATCCCAGAAAATAATGCATCAAGCCGATATCCTTCATCTCAAACTCTGAAGCAAGATATCTCTTGCAGCCCTCAATGAGTCTCTCTGCACCAGTGATGATCAAGTCATCAACATACAACACCAGAATGAGAGGCTCCTCCCCCACCACAATGAAGTATAGGTTCGGATCAACCTCACTCTTTATGAAACCTAACTATTGCAAGTATGTATCAATCCTCGAGTACCAAGCTCTAGGAGATTGCTTCAGGCCATAGAGTGTCTTTTTCAATCTGCATATATGGGACGCCTTCCCATGCACCTCAAAGCCCTGCGGCTGCTCAATATAAACCTCCTCTTGAATGAAGCCATTGAGAAATGTCGTCTTCACATCCATCTGGTGGATCTTCCAACCCATCTCTGCTGCAATTGATATAATGGAGCTAATAGATGTATACCGAGCTACGGGAGCAAAGGTCTCTTCATATTCAACTCCCTCTACCTGTGAGAACCCTCTCGCTACAAATCGAGCCTTGAACTTCTCGATGCTACCATCTACAACATGCTTTATCTTGTAGATCCATCTGGAAGTAAAGTAACAACTGATTTACCTTTAGGCCTCAGCACTACCTCCCAAACATTGTTCTTCATAATAGAAGAATACTCTGTTGGCATTATGATTCTGGTTTGGCTCTATGGTACATGTGTTGTATTTGATGGCAACTCACTATTGTGGCAGATCTCAGTTCAGGCACTCAAAATCATGGAAATTAAGATACTCGCAGGTAATCCTAGAAGAAGTTGCGGACCCGCAGGTACACCGACCAAGGAGTGCGTACATGCTCGCAGGTGATACATTCAAAAGGTGTGGACCCCAGTTTCACACTCTCCAATGCATAAAAGCGTGTGCACGTGGGAATCTTCATGAATGGTTCATGGTATTAGTCCAACAGTTTTTGATCAAATGGTTTTGGTCTGTAGTATTGCATCCAAAAGTATTAATCCCAAGTATTGGGTTCATGGTATTGTGCTATTATGATTTTGGACCATGGTATTGAGAAAGGCTTGCCTATAAAAAGGAAAGGAGATCTCTTGGCCACACACTTGTGAAATTTGAATATCTTAAGATCTGAAATTTTGGGTGTTTGGTTTTAAAAGCTAGATCTAAATCAAGGAGATAACTTAAGGTGAATCTATTGACATGTTGTGATCTCTTAGGCGCATGAACAGATCTGTGGATCTGACTGACTGTGGTACATTGGAGGATGTAAATTTGGCCCTAATCAGAAGTCTGCAGGAGATCCGAAGGCGCAATACGGGGGTATGCAGTGCAGTAAAAGGCTCAGTGCGGGGGTACGCAGCGCAGCCAAAGGCGCAGTGCGGGTTACGCAGCAAAGGAAAAGGCACAGTGCAGGGTGCACGCAGCACAGAGAAAGGTGAAGTGCGAGGTACGCAAGAAAGCAGAAGGCACAGTGCGGATGTACGTTGTAAGTCAGAGAGTAAAGGTGTGGATCTGAAGAAAAGTACGCAGAGCAGAAGAACGACCAGTGCGGATCTGCGCAGTTCAGACTCAGAAGAGCTGCAGATATACGCAGGCCCCTATTGGTGAAGTTGCGGTCTTATCTTGAAACATTTGTTGACTGTCTTTTATCTATTACTGCAGAATTCTGGGTTTAGATGTCTGGTATTACCTTTCTGTTTACAGCATTCTGAAGAATTGGGTGATTTACATGTACTTGATGATTATTTGATGTTCATGGATCCAGTCTGAAAATTTATGAAATGTGGTCCTTAAAGAAGTAAAAGAGCTAAGGGGGTTGTAGCTCCCTTCCAGGAGAGACTGGAAAACGAGAGAGAGTTGTAGCTCTCTGCGGGTTGCAACCTGCGTACTGGTAAAGGACTGCACCAGTACAAAATCATTGTAAAAGAAGTTTCTAATTGAAAGGAGATAGAGACATATTGCAGCAGGTGGTTTTCACCCACATTAGGTTTCCACCTTATATCCGGTGTTCTTTGGTGTGACTATCTGTTTTTCTTGGTTCATACTCATTATTATATGGTACAGACATACAAGTTAATGATCAATATCTGAAGATTAAATTAAGGAAGGAATATTGAAAAGAATTTGATAATACGGATTCATGCCCCTCTCAGTATTATTTCCAACAGTTGAATCAACTATGTTGACCTTTTCTCCCTCCTCTTTTGTCTCAATTGTTGTAAGCATTAAACTACTATAAATTAAAGCATACTATGCTAAAATCTAAGAAATATAAATTTTTTCTATTGGAGAAGTAACATTCAAAAAGGATTTTGGAAAATAATATAACCATTCCCTTTTCCATGAGAACAAAAAGTAGCGATCTAGTGCAGCGAAGAATTTTACCCTCTGTGAATATTTTGTTGGACTTTCTTCAAGCTGCAAATGGTTTCATTACAACAACCATTGTCCTGGGAGTTTGACTAGACATTACCTTAGAGTAGGCTACCAACATCATAGATCAGTTAACCAGGGAAAATAAAAACTTACCATCAAGAGCATTCTCTTTGACGTCTCAATGTTCACTTCCTGTGTCATCCTCTTGAAACCTCGTAAGAAGTTCTTCGTCATTGAAAGTTTTTTTCTGCACCTCGTCATTCATATTACCCCCCTCAGGATTTTCCTTGCCTTCTTCATTAAAGATCACACCATCTTGTTACGAATGTAACTTTTTTGAGCTGTCTCCAGAAGTCATTTGCCTCTGCTTTATGTATACCGTTAGAAATAGAGAAGCACCCCTACCAATGTTAACTTTCACTTCCTGCTTAATACAACCCTACTCAACTACATAGCTCATCATCACATAGGTTTCCTTACATGTTCAATAGAGAAAATAATCAAAATCTTCATCAATCATACCTCAGAGTTAGTAATATCCCTTTGGTTTACCTCAGAGGGATTTTCTACTAGCCATGAGGAAGATAAGTCATTCCATCCAACAATATTTAAGTTTAGAGTTCCCGAGTCCTCTGTGATAGATGTTATGACATCAATCACCTACCCAGTAAATAGAATTTATTTTCAATTCTCTACTCAATACGAAAGAAATCAAATTTAAGATATCCAAATGCAGCAGGTTTCTTATACTTGCCTCCTTTGGGAAGAGAGAGTCAATGCTCTCTGTTAAACTCTGCTTTCTCCAGTCATCTGCCTGTTCCTATGAACCCCACAGATAAATAGATAAGAGTGATTTTAAACATATGACAAAGCTCCAGTATCCTCAATAATTCCTCTCTATTTCAATCCACTCAGGTCGATTAAATTTCAGTTTAGGGACATTATTTATTTTTTGGGATTAGACTAACGTAAGTGCAAGTGCATTGCCCAGATCCTGAAAAAGAACAAAATGGCCATAGAAAAGTAGAATTGGTTTTCAAGATGTGGAAAGAGAATACCATTCTAATAGATCTATTTCCTGAGAAGTTGTGCCCTACTATTTTAAATGATAAAAAATGCATAAAAGGTCAAGTAGAAATACTTGATGGAGAAGAATATCTATAAAAATACTGAAACGCTAAAAAGGGGTTTGCTTTGCTATCATGCATATGCTAAGATGTATAATATCTATCGTTTGTTTTGGCCAATGTGCTTTGAGCACTATGAGAACAATGTGAAAATGATATGTATAGTAGAAAGTAGCTAGTGAAGAAGATTGTCGTTGTGAATTGGGTCTAGGTTGGGTGGATCAAAACTGGTTTTAGCTTGACTGATGAGAAGTGGATTTAGCTTTATGGATGGAAAGTGGGCCTGGCTTGGATAATGAGTGGAGGGGAAGAATGATTGTTACCGTTCCCACCCAGATTCAATTCCCACAAGATTCAATTCCCATGAGTAAGTTGTTGAACTGAACCCTTAACAAATATATTTTTATAATACCCATCTAGCTTATGAAAAATCCAACGCACACTTTGTACCATCCTCCTCAGAATGAGGAGTGACCAACGAATTCACCGAGCAGTTGCCTAGCGAATTTACCAGTCATATGCATTTCCCTTTATTAAAAAATGGAAAGAGCATTGTTATTTCTTGCTATTGGGATGAATGGTTTCATTATCTTTGGCAAGGTAAATTACCCTAGGGGCAGTTGGTAAAACCTTTGCTCTTGCATGAGAGAGGTACAAACTTTGAATATTTCTCCTGGTAGGTATTGTATCGTGTTAATGCAGAGACGGAGTTCACTGCTTCACACATATCAAATGAAAGGAAACCTACAAAGAAAACTCACAAAATGTCTGGAAAAATGCTAGACGTGCTAAACTTTTGACAATAAGCGAGGAAAGTAAGTTTGATAAAATCTGCACCTTCAGATCTTACGCAAAACCTAAAAGGAAAATCAAATTCCAAAGCGGGTCCATGGGGTTTTGGTATGGTTAACCAGGGGTGGTGAAGGCAAATCAAATTTCAAAGCAAGTCCATGGGGTCTTGGTTCAATGGTTAACCGGGGGTGATGATAATTCCCCACCAAGGCTCAAATCACATAAATACATTGTTCAGTGGGTTCTCAATAAAAGGGATCTTTCTAAAATAGTATAAGATGACTACACTTCATTGTAATGGAGATCTTACTTCAATGTTGTAAGAAGTCTACACTTCATTGTAATACTACCAGATTAAGAAAGGGCATGCTTTCCAATAAAGATAAATTAAATGCTGACCCACCACAAAAATAGAGACAGAAGCAACCTGATGTGGGAGGAGGGCAGGAAGAATCTTACCAACGAGGGAGGAGGGCAGGAAGAAGCTTACCAACGCGGGAGGAGGGAAGGAAGAAGTTTACCAGTTGTAGATGTAGATGCGGAGTGCCAAAACCTAGCTACCAGAAAAACCAATGGCATGACCACAAAGATAACAAGTAAGCCCACCACAACTACTCGATGATGAAAACCCCGACCTCCCCATCCTCCATTTCTATAATGCTGGTAGCCCTACCACCCTCCATTCCACACACCTCCTCTTTTCACAAACATCTTTAGCTCTCAACCCTAACACCACTTTTCTCCTTCTCCTCCTCCTAAACAGATATCGAGCAATGCAACCCTTACTCAATCATAATCCTCTACATCAAACCCATATCATGGTTAGCAGAAATATATGAAGTCAGCAACAACCAAAAAAACTATTAGATCTCATATATACTTCAGAGCATTTGATAGAAAAATTTACCAAAGGCATTACCAAATGGATAGCTCAACTGATTTCATGCAGTTTTGAGAAAGAAATGGACACTGACATGGTAAAAACCTAGATGAAAATGGGCATAGGGGCTGGAAGTAAACAGATTTGAGGGTCTCTATCTCAGTTATCCTTATTGGTTAAAGAACCAAAACATATAATTAAGGGAAACACATCATTCTGATTCAGATGCCAACATAGATGTTATTATTAATGGGGATCCTCACCAGTCTGGCTGACTGTTCATACACTACGACATAGGAAGAGGAGGAATAGGAAGGAAGCGTTGGGTATATATGATGCCCCTCAACTTACTAATTTAACTGTGCAGGTACCGACTTGGCATGCCTTGCATTGAGGCATGTAAAGGTAAAGGGAACGTTGGGGGGGTAATTTGATGCAAAGAAAGGGTGAATTATGCCTCCCTAAATGCACATCATGAGACTGTGTTTAAGATTCATGATTCAGAAGCTGCGAGAATACTAGAGTGTAAGCAAAAGAGAGAAGCTAGACATATTGTGATCTAACATTTAAAATGGTGACCTGTTGATTGATTTCTCATTCAGAATGAAGAGAAAAAAATTGTTGATTAGGGGAGAGAAATGATGAGTGTTCTATTGAGTAAAGGAAATACATCATTTGAGGCCATGGATAGATCTTAATGGTCTGGTCAGTGTTAGTAAAACCTTACCTAAATGCCTTGCGACTGCCACATGGATGAGTGTTACACTTACATTATTGATGCACTAACCATAGGGAGTTGGTATAATATTCATGGTTATGGGTGCTTACAAAACTGGGTTTTCATATACCTAGGAAGTGAAAGCGAAGCAACTACCCTTTCTTCAAGAAATGAGTAAGGCTGTAAGTTACAAACCAGCTGAGAGAGAAAAAATTTGTTAAATAATACATTTTACACATCCTGTGTCCATTAGTATGAACTGGTTTATAAGCATAGTGTTGGATTAATGTCATAGCACTTCTAGAAGTTGTTTCGATTCTCATAAAACATGTTGTATGTTGTTGTCTACTGCAAATTTTGCACAAGAAATAGTTGGTCCTTTAACAAGACTCAAGTGTGCCAACATGGACTATAGAAGAGCTTATTAGCATTGTAAACCCTCTTCTCAGAGCAGTATGTCAATTTTAAATTTAGCAGAAATTGGCAATAAAACATGTGATGTTCTGGAAGCTAAAAGACAGACAACACAGGAATCTATAACTTCTTACCTCTATTGTTGTCATGTTTAGCTTGCCCTGCTAGAATGGTATCAAAGTGAAGGTGAGGGCAAGGTATCAGAGCTAAGGTGAGGGCAAGCCCAAGCAAGGAAGAAAGAAATCACAAGAATTTTTCTGACAACACTGACCTCCTTTCTCTTCAAATATTAGTCATCGTGAAGCACTGAAACTCCTACTGCAAAATTCCAAGTTGCAGATCCTAGAAAGGAAATGAGATCAAGGCCTCATCAATGAAGCATCTCTAGGATAGAGCTCTCTGTCAAATTTTTGGTCAAATGATCTATATCTAAGGCCTTTTGTCATGACTACAGCCAGGAAGCTTTGGTTTCTTTAGAGTCAAATCTTTTATTATGAAATCACCCTTGAATTGAATTTGGTTGGGAGAGTGTCTCACTCAGAATTCCTTCTTTGTTGTAGGTTTATATAAAATCATATATGAAGCTATAAATTTCCTAGCATCTAAGCTCATATATATAATATTATTCTTGAGCTCATTAACATGTCTTCAACCTTGTATTAGGGCTTTGTCTGTCTCACAGAGCAGTATAAAAGGTTACAAAAGGTGAAGTATCCTCTGCCCTTAGACATCAATCAAGAGGGTTTGAAAAATAGTGTTCATGATTTTCCATTGGGTAGATGCTTATTGAAGGTAAAGGATCAACCTTTGTGTGTCTCTAAGATTCTAGTATCAGAGGAATGGGGGTTCATGACAAATAAAGATCATTTCTAGGATCTTGAAATCTGAAAAACAATGTTCTAAAATCTCATTTAAATAGGTATGACTTTTATTGGTGTCTAAGCTAAATGCATCTAAACATTTCTTCTCATATACACTCATTGAGGTAATCAGGACACACACGTGGGTTTAGCCTAGAGCCATCACTTTTTATACTATTTTTACATCTTGGGTTTAAAAAACCTTTATATACTCTAATTACTAATTTCTAGTACCCATGCTCGATGCATGCTACACATTATTTTTCATAGCTTCCAAATTTGCATTCCATCAGTTAAAGCTATGATAGAATCAGTCTTAGTCAAAGAAGTCTATTTTATTTGATGGATTCAAGCTGAAATTAATTTACTATGGTTTTTCCTTTCCTTTAATTTACTCTGGTTTTAATAACCATCAAATCTTCCAAAGACAGAAATTCGATAATAGAACTGGAGTAAGATAGAGACTTAATGCTGCGAGAAATGGATACAGTCGAAAGTTCTTTCCCAAGGCTTGGTGGGTCGACGGGCTCCATTTATTTTTTTCCCTCTTCCCCAGATTTACCAATGGCCTTTGCTGTAGCAACCTTAGAGGGGTTTCTGTTGCCGGTGCTAGGGAAAATGTATGATTCCGAAGGGGATGTCCAACAACCGAAGCCTTTTCACCAATTACTCAAGTCCAGAATTTCTAGAATAGGTCTATCAACCTCTTTCACTTTCTTCGACGATAAGGCGACAACCTACAGAGAGAGGGGCATTTTTTGGGTGATGGTGGAAACAAAAAGCCATGTTTGAACCTTATGTGAGTCTGGGGTTCCATAGAGAAATCAAGGAGCCGCACAAGTTCCAATTAGGTGTCCCATTCCCTGCATAAAACCCCAAAAATCCCCTGCCTCGATCAAACTGGAAGGGAAAAATAGGATACTCATAGCAAAACGTTGGTCTCCATTGTTGAAGCCTCCTCCAAAATTCAAAAATTCATGGTTTGAACAAAATTGCTGAAACCTTCTCCAGAATTAAAAAATCTAGGGTATGAACAAAATTGCGTCCCCCATTGTTCTTCTTCCATTCTTGGAAGCTCCTCGAGGGTGCTCCTTGAGGGTTTGAAGAAAAATGGCATCACCCACCTCGAAATTTTATTTGGTGATTGGTACGCGGAAGACAAAATGTCTTAAATAAAGTTATTAAATTGCCATGGTATGTTTTAACAAGATCTTATGAAAAAATATATATATCTTCTAATGCCTCTCAATGTCTTCCATGGGGAATTTTGATTATGATAAATTTAATAAATAAAATGAAATTTTAAGATGAATTCATGTAGTAGTGATTCAATGGAATGGAATCCTTTTTAAATTCTTTGGAAACTTTTTTTCACGATGTTTTCAGATATATTTTTTTTCTAGATAGTTTAACCTTTTCCAAAGTGGGAAGAGGTGATAGTCTCTTGTAGTAGTGATTCAATAAAATGGAATCATTCTTAAATTTTTGGAGACCTTTTTCCATGATGTTTTTAGACATTTACCCTTTTTCTAAAAAGTTTCACCACTTTCAAAGGGGCAAGAGGCGACAGTCTCTTGTTGATATTTCACAAAAGGTGTCATGTCACTCCTTGTCAAAGGGACTAGAGTGACACGCTTCAAAATGTCACATTCTACCATGGTTTAAGTCTAGATTTTAAGCCAGTGAGGTGGAAGGGTCTCTAATCTTGTTTATAGGTGTACAGTTAAAAATGAACATTTCAATTTCATTCTCATCTTCAAATAGAAGCTCATGGAAGAGCTTAGTCTTCTCTTTTTATCAATCTGATAAATAGTTTACATATGGAAGAGGGTATATCTTAGCTACAAACATGGGCTATAAAGTTTGGGGCGGCATGGGACAGCAATAAAAAGGTTTGTTGACAAACGTAGATCCTTTCAATCTCCTCCCCAGGAATAGGCCTCGGTGCAAAATGGCTACATGAATCTTCAAAGGAAATTTAGGATGAATATTGTGCTCGCAAGCTAAAGTTTCATGAACAAGAGATGGGAAAGGATATTGTTGGGATGTTTAAGAAGAATTTAAATCAAGATACGTAAGCTAAGAAACCCCAAGGAGAAACCCAAGATAAACATAGGAGCTCTAACCCTCTTCCTAAGTCATCCAATGCTACTTCTTCACAAAACGTCTATCATTGGTGTTGGTGGATAAAGAAAAAAAGGAGAGGGATGCTAATGATAGGGAAGGGAGAGTGAAGATGAGATAGATGAGATCAACGTTTCCCCTAGACAACGCCATTTCTCCTATCCCCCAAAGTTAGTTTCCTCTTCTTAATCAAAGGAATATTACATTAAATATATAAATAATTATAAGCCATGCATTTTGATGCCCTTGTACATTATTTTTTATTAATGAAAAATCTTTGACTTACATAAAAAAAATAACACACTATACTCACACACAATGCAATAAGCAAGCCCCCATTGATGTTATGCACTACTTTAAATGGGTTTAATAGCCTTTGATGGCTCTAACAATCATAGTTGAATGTGTATGATGTTAACTCATTTAACCAACAAAACATGCCTTCGACAATGGTAACTAGACTTACACTCTATTTACTGCATTAAACAATCAAGTGAGGCTTTAATAATTGTAACCAAACATACAAGTCGTTGAACAAGCTAACGAACCTAACACGACTTTAATAGTGATAACCAAAATGTACATGTTACTAATCAATTGACCATTGTGTCATGCCTCTAACATGTGCAATTAAACATAAATGTTGTTGATGGGGTTGACCTATCTAACATATCTCCCACAATTGTAGTGAAACATGCATGTTGATTTAGTTAACCTCCTAGATAATGTTAATCAAAAATACATACTAATATGCAACCTAACATGTCACTAATAGTGACAATGGAATGTGCATGTCAATGGCTAAGCTAATTGACCTTATATGTTGTTCATTGAGATGATTAACACATAGCTCACTAAGTTGACCAAGTTGACAAACCATTGGTTTTCTCATTGAACTAACATGCCTTTAATAGACACAACTAAATGTACATGATGTTACACCGATAAACCATCACGACATGCCTTTATTAGTAGTAACAAAGTGCACAAGTTCTAGATTGGGAAAACCAAACTAATATACCTATGATAATCATAATTGACCATACATGTTTGTTGTGATCAACCCTTTAAGTTTTCCCTTGCTTCTATACAAAATTAAGCATTCCATGCAACTCTGAAAGTGACTTTGATACATATACAAATTATGTTTGTATTTACATGTTCGATTTGTGTTAAAGTGTTTCCTCTTTAAAGGTCACAGGATTTTATCCAATAGAAATTAAGGTATGTACACATCCATAGATTAAATAGTTAAAGCATTGAATGGAGGGCATCCCTTGTCTCACAAACAAGGGGGTCCCATATGTCAATTTGGCAGCTACCTGCATTATAACTTAATATTAAATAATACTCTTATTTTTTCAATTAATATGAATGTTTCTAATATTTAATATATTGTTAAGGATATTACCCCTTGACTAATTAGTGAAGTATTTAATATTGGATGAGAGAGTTGTAAGGCTGAAATTTTGGCTACCATGGGTTAAGTTCAGTGTTTGTATTATGTCAATGCCAAATTAGATTTCACACCTCTCCAGGAATCAATCAAAATCATTTACACATACCAATCAAAGGCATTCAATAGATGGTTAAAGAAGTGGTTGGGAGGAGTTCACTGTCATATCCATCCAAGGGTTTCCAAACTAGAGAAACAAGGGCATGTGTTTGATTTATCGGCTAACGTTTGAAATATTTCTATGAGGAGAGGAGTTAGTGGGAGTCCTTATTATGAAAAGGCCTTGCACCTCTTCGTTTATTTCTGAAGGTAGGCTTGAAATAAGCGATTATAGATATATGATACATATAATATAAAAACCACTCACAACACAACAATAGTGAACATTTGTATGAGACATAACTTAATTTATTTTCAATATACTTTTTCTTTAGAAAAGGCAAGATATGCTACCATGATGTAATACAATGATTCACCAATATTGGGCACCAAACAAATGACTTGGACCATAGATGTTATGTACGATGACAATCATCCACTATAAGCTATGATTATTAGCCACTCTGACACCCCTCATTTATGGTCACTCATTGAACATGCTCATGAAATTTGAGATCATTGGACATGGTTAACATGATTTGGTTAACACAATATAGTATGTTGTGAGGGCCTTGCCTACAATGCAAGCTTTCTAACACCCTTTACAACAACATTGCTTCACAAAATGCATTTGACATTGATTCATAATTTTGCCTTTGTATATGAGAAAGAAACTAAACGTTACTTCTCCCTTATCCAAGATAATGCTCTTGATTACAAATTGAACAATGTATCATGACATTGCCTTTCTCTCTTTGTGTGAACTTGCTCAATTAGCATCTAGATACCTTGTGATACAAAACTCAATGTATTTATTGTATTTGGTATTGTCTCAATTATTCAATTTTTATGTCCTAATATTGTGTTAATGGCCTTCCAATTCATGGTCAGTCTTGAATTAAAATTTTGACATGGAAAATCCCAATTTTACAATTTTGGCAATCAGAGGCACAATGTTGGGACAATGTTTATCCATCTTGATGGACAATGTGGCAAACATAATTTTTATTGATGCACAGTTGGTGGAGTGTAGAGGCATTCATAGATTGATATATATCCTGAACAACGTGGGCGAGAGAGGATTCCCATGCTTCACCTCAGTTGTCTTCTTGATTATTGGTTCGATATGTTGAGGATATGGTTGATGGGACAAATGTTGAGGATATGGTTGATGGTTTGATATTGAAGTCAAAGTCCTTCCTTGACCCTTTAGCCAAAGAGGTGTCTCCTAAAGTATCTCCAGTAATATCCTATGAAGATTCATAACATTTAACCTGGAATTATGGCCCACCATGATCATCTAATAATTAATTGAAATAGCACTAAACCCCAATTTAGGGATGGGTGAATCATATGGTGGGACTATGCTAGTGGGAACCCTAAATAAATGACTTGAAAACCCCTTGATTTTCTACCTTGATGTCATTCATCTCCCAAATTTCTTGTTGGATATGCAAGTCCTAGAAAACATGACAAGGAAGATGAGAGGCAGTTGACAAGGACATTAGGTTGTCCAAGAACATCATAAAGTGCATCCACATGGATGAACATGGAATGGGAATTAAGGTCATAAAGTATACTAGTGTTAGACAAATAGGGTGCATCAAAATATTTTTGCAGTGTCCCAAAGGGCAATATACAATTCTTTTCTCCTCTAACATAAAATATAAATTTATTGTGGTGATAGTAACCACAAGATTCTTAGAAGTAGTGGTATAGTGTTTGGTCATGAATGAATATGTGGAAAAGAAATCTAAAGCTTTCGACTCACTGGCATAAAATAGTTCATTTGGCCAAATCAAAATTTCAAGGGACATGTCAAGGATATTTGGTAAAATGGGGTTAGTAGCCAAAGGATACCTTTCAAATAATCTAAGGAGAGTAGGGAATATTTAGAGGAGGCCAACTCAAGAAACCATAAGAAAGAAAAGGGGGAAAGTATCTAACAAATATGGTTAGAGTAGGCATCAAAATCCCCATCCTTGAATGAAATGATTGTTTACATAGGGCTCATGAGAGAAAGTGTGATGGACATAGATTGGCATGGTCAGAAAATGAGAGAAGGGTTTTATCTACTAAAGGTATATGCGATGGAGGTTATGTCTAAGTTCAGGGAGGCCTTTAGCTTTTTTGACAAGGATGGAGGTGGATGTATCGCAACAAAGGAGCTTGGGACATTAATGCATCCTTTGGGTCGAACCCCCAATGTATGTTGGAAGTGATCCAAATGTTTTATATTCAATAATATAGTGCCAAATACAATAAACCATAAAAGAGTAGTTCTAATCTAATTGTAAATGGAACATATTAAATACACCATTCCAAATTGATTTTACTTTGGAGAATCAAAGAAATAGATGACTCTGGTCATCCATCGCCTCCATACAGATTAAACAACAACCAAGCCCACTATATCCTTTACGACAAAAATTGTCCCATGCCAAGATGAAGCCAGAAAGATACATTTAATAATATTCTTAGGCAGAGCGAAAATATGAAGCCAATATACAGAGATGCTCTGAAGGACTGCTTGAACTAGAGTCAACTTGTCTCCTAGGGAGAGCCTCTTGTGTGCCCATGATAAAAGTATATAGTGGATTTTCTCTATAATTTAGCTCTAATTGTTAATTCCATAAAAATTAGGTTGGAGCATAAATCTAAGATATTTAAAATCTGCATCCAATGCGGTGGAGATAACACCCAAAATATGATAAATCTCCATTACCAATGTATCATCTGGGTAAGAATAAATCATATGAGATTTAATATTATTCATAAGGAGTACAAATACCGATCAAAAGAGGTCAATATACCAAATAGTAACACATCATCGACAAAAATCAAAGGAGTAACTGTAACTTGTCTACCTACACACATGCAGCCAAAATTACATTTACTCCATCTACCTCCACACCTGCAACCAAAATTAGCACCCTTGTGAATTTTGTGACTAATTCTTCAAAAATCCAATATTTTATCCCCAACATCTTCTTCTCACAAAATTTTTCATAGATATTTTGAAGTAGGCATATTGTCTACTAAGGAATATTTTGTAATTTGACTCCACCATCCTTGTAGAAATTATGGTGTAGAGTTGCAACTACTCATGAAGTTTTAATCAAAATCTTAAGACGCAAGCCTACTTTACTGCTCTCTAGAAGTTAATTCACAATTTAGAACCAAAATTTCATACATGCAATGAGAAATAACACACATGCACATAAAATTTTTCCTAAGGAAAACAATATGATAAAAACCCCAATGTCTGTTTGCACTAATATGATCAATAGAAATGTATTGCAATTTATTTTCTCAACTGAGCACAACCTACAAGTGAATAACATGTCTCTTTGTTGACTGAGAAGCTCTAAGCCAGACTTAGTAAATTTGTACCTCTGATTGAGCCTATATTTCCTTGTGCAATTCCTTAAGAAACTAGGCCCCTATTATTTAGGAATTTTTATAAAATGGATTGCGAAATTCCCAAGGATGATCATATAACTATATGAAACACCTGTACACTCAAGGCTAGTCTACAGTTGATGTTACACTGCCTTGGAATCTCCACCACAAGTGAATAACCTGTCTCTTTGCTGACTGAGAAGCTCTAAGCCAGACTTAGTAAATTTGTACCTCTGATTGAGCCTATATTTCCTTGTGCAATTCCTTAAGAAACTAGGCCCCTATTATTTAGGAATTTTTATAAAATGGATTGCGAAATTCCCAAGGATGATCATCTAACTATATGAAACACCTGTACACTCAAGGCTAGTCTACAGTTGATGTTACACTGCCTTGTAATCTCCACCACAGTTGGGGAAATCAAATTCTCCATGCATTAGCTATTTTGCATTGATTGATTAGTTAACTGGATGATCAATGAGTTTGACTAAAGTCCCACTGCACAATTGGCCTTCCACTAGTTCTTCAAGCAGTTGCAACTAGTTTAACTAAAAATAACTTGAGATAACTGACTTTGATTGCTACATATTAACAATCATACATGCCTAACTGAACTATAACTCCTCTGACTTGAATTTATTGTGTAAACCAGGTGACACAAGCCATGTCACACAGGTTAACTACATCCAAGCTGTCTGTTGATGTGGAAATTCAAATTTTCTCAATTTAATCAAGGAAAAATCAAATTGAGAATTTCTTGCTACATTTTTTAAGACCCCCTCTCTGCAAGAAAGGGATTATCAACCACCCCTATCCTGCACCTAAGGAATTCGAACTTCCCTCTTGACAAAGATTTTGTCAAAATGTCAACATCTTACTCCCCTATCAGAATGGAGTGTAGCAACATCATCTGCCTCTAGACACAGTCTCATAAATGTTGATATTGGATATCTATATGCTTAGATTGATCATGAAATATAAGATTCTCAGAGAGATTGATGCAACTCTGATTATTACAATTGGATCCATCATCTGACCAAATAGTCCAACAAGTATCTTTCTCATCCATATTGCCTCACATGTTTCTTGACTTGCAGCCATGTATTATGATTCTGTCTAGCTGAGCACCATAGATATTTGCTTCCTGTCGTACCAAGAAACAACTACAAACCCAACACTAAAAATTACACTTGATGTACTCCTTTGTTCTAATGGACTTCATGCCCAACCTGCATCTGTGAAACCGCACAACTTCACTCCCTCTGCTCGTCTATACCATAGCCCAAACTGGGTAGTGCCAGTGAGGTACCGTAAAACATGCTTAGCTGCATTCCAAAATAGTTTGGTTGATCTAACTATAGCATGTCTTAGCTCATTGACTGCACATCACATATCTCGTCATGTGTTCACAATATACATGAGTGGACCCACTGGCTGTCGATAAATGGTAGCATCCACATCACCTGAAGTGGAATCCTCTTTCCTCTAGTTGTTCGTTAGAGGTGTTTCCATGGGTTTTGTTATCACCAAAATAGGACCCTCATAAGCTACTGATCAGACTATCTCAGTGTAACTATTTCAAACCAATCTTTTAGCTAAGGCTTAGCCTCTTCAGCTTGAGAAGGCTCTCTCAAAGGCTTAACGATATTGATTAAAGATATAGATAGATGCCTAACTCTATGGTTT
Organism: Pinus taeda; assembly: GCA_000404065.3. Classification (NCBI taxonomy): domain Eukaryota; kingdom Viridiplantae; phylum Streptophyta; class Pinopsida; order Pinales; family Pinaceae; genus Pinus; species Pinus taeda. The sequence goes on along the minus strand of APFE031059579.1, from coordinate 28,387 downwards.
TTTATTTTATATGTTTATAGGTTGAAAGATGGAGACTTGCTACCATTGGGCTATGGAGTCAGTGATAGAGATAAAGATAACAAATAGCTCTTCTTATAAAACTGAGGCATGTATATACTTGAATGAAAGAGTAACACATTCAGGAAAGTTTCAATAGCTTGAAGTTCATAGGAGTCAGAGCATATGGGCATGAATTCTGAGTAATGACACATCAATGTATTCAAAAGGAAATGATTTAAAGTGATTCATCAAAGTTTAATACTCAAAGGAAGTCAAAGCATGAGTAACCAAGAATTCTGAGAGATAAGTATTAAAACATTGAAGAAAAGCATCCAAAGATAAGACCCAGGAACTCAATTCACCATAGTTTAACACTTAAAGGAAGTCAGAGCATGTTCCTCCATGAATTCTCAGTAATAAGAATTAAGACTATGGAAGTAAAACATATCAAAGATAAAATATAAAGCTCACTAAAGTACACTAATAATCTCAGCTTCAGAAAAGTCAAACTACTTCTGTATATACCAGTCCCTCCATAGCATTTACAAAAGTAGTCTTTTTCTATCTCATTTTCCAACCCTTTCTCATTTCCTCTCTTGCTTCATATATAGCTTTTACAATAAGAATTCCATCATCCCTCATCAAGAGAATTTGAATTTTCTATGAGTGACACCTATTATAACCATAAAACAAACCTTTAAATGCATTTGATAGCTAACTAACAATCCTAGAGTCCTAATACAATTAGGAGTACAACTCCTTGTTATGACTAAACCACCTTAACTAAACATTGAATGCATTCTTTGACAGCTACAACCTCATGAGGTCGAATTTGATGAAGCCTCCCACGTTGTCACCTTACTGCTGATGATAAACCCTACAAATTAGGGAACATGTTTCCATGTTTTTAGGTTTAGGATCTTTGAACATTAGCACGTGGGACAGAGCCTTTATCTTCTAATCCATGACATATTTTATGAAATTAAAGGGGGTTTTTTTATTCCATGTTGTCTAGAAAAAAAACCTCTCTTGGTTTTTTAAAACACTTCTCCAGCTGTCCAGAATTTGTCCTTGCAAAAAACGTGTAAAACAGGAAAATCTGTTCTCTCAAATTAGGGTTTCAAAGAAATCTTAGTATCTCGCAACTGATAACACTTATGAATAAATTGAGATAGGTTATTGTATCTAGAGAGTTTATGAATACAAACCTCCTTCATAATTCCAAAATATTCTTTTCTGGGAACAGAAACTGTCTTTTAATATCAGGTGTAAACTGGAAAATTCTGATTTATGAAAAACTGCACCTACAACAGTTTCGTAGTGCAAGTTGGGTCATCCATTTCTCTCAGATCATAATTAATTTGAAGAAAAGTAAAGAGGTTTTCGTATTCTAGTATGTTATGAATAAACACCTCTTTCAGTTTTCCAAAATATGCTTTCAGCTACTCAAACAACCTCCTAGAAGTTGACTACCTAAAACAGTTTTTTTTTCTGCTGAAAAAAAGGTTGTTTTAGTGATTTCGTAGTGCAAAACTGGTCTTTTACACTGTCTGCACTATGAAAACGTGGATTCGTAGCTAGTTTCATTTTTTTTTTTAAATGGCTAAACATATGACTTTCAAAACATGATATGGGACCCATAAAGTGTAAAACAAGGTTGTTGAAATTTATTTGATGATGGAAATGAGACTCTGACCCTATGACTTGGACTCTAAAAACCATAAAAGTGACTTAACCACCACCTAACATTATGAATTAGGAACAAATGTAAACTTTCCAAGTTTTAGAAAATTTTAGGGTGATAACAGTGGCTCCACTAGGGATAGTGTGCCCTTGTGGTACACTAAGAACCTGTAGCTCCAATGCCGCTATCCATCCTCTAGAATAAAACTCTGAACTTCTGCCCAATCTGATCCTCAAGCCATTAATGATTTCTGTAAAAGGAATTCAAATTGCACCTACTGAAGCAGATGCTCATTCAACCTACCCTGAGCTTATTTGCACATTCCTAACTACCCTATCAGCTGCAATCTCCACTTGTAGCTCAAAGAACATGAAACTTCCAATGAAGCCAGTCATCGATCTGATCTGACACTTGAATCTTTTGACTGTGCTTGATGCAAAAATAAACTAGATACTGAAATAACCAAGGCAGCATGAGGTGTAACTGTTCTTCAAGATGAAAATATAACTGGAAGCTTGAACAGTAAATCTTTTCCATGTAGTCAACTATAGGGTCAAAAAACACATGGTGAGTTTGATGTTTCTTGTGATATTCTACAGCTTTGGACAGCTCACCAATACTTTGATCATCTGCATAAGGCTTCAGTTGTGTGCTCTCAAACTGCTCCTCAAATTGAATTTCAAAAATAATGTATTCTTCCTCAATCTCAAAAGAGAAAGGAAGCAATACCCTCTCTTTGTATTCTACCATAGAAAGCTTTTGAAAAGTATGATCATGATCATGAAGAATATATGATTGAATTTGACCTTGTAAACCTTCAATGTCTTTCTCAATGTTCTTAGCAACTTCATCCAAAAATTTCATTTTATCTTTTGTCTTGCACTCAAATGATTTTAGATAAGAAGACAAGGACAAAGAAAAATTTTCATCTATTTATTCATTAATATGATCATTATTCCATTGTTTGAAACCTTGAATTGAAGGAGAGTTTGCCACCAACTGTTCTATCTATCCATTCCTCCAAAAACATAAGCCAAAAGTCTACAAATGACTTAATAGATTTGGCAGGAAATATTTCAATCCATTGTTTACATCTCCCTTGAAGTGAATCATAGAACAACATAATGCAAACATTCTCATGTTTTACTTTAAGAAGCTCAATAAAATCACAGAAATCTGATATATGCTTCAAAGTTAAACTCAAATCTTGTCCATTGAATTATGGATCTGTTAGGTTCCTATACCAATAGGTTTCATCTTTCATGATTGACAGTGGAAGGGATAAATATGTTCATCATTGCATGTTGCAAAGGTTCCATATTTTGTATACAGACTAGGAAAATTAAAAGATGAAAAGAGGGTATGCCTTAAAAGAATAATCAAAAGGCAATAAAATCAATTGGTCAAAAAAGAATAGTGAAAATGAACCCCAAATCAAAGACCAGGAAAGTGGTCAGTCAAAATGCCACTACTATCTTATTGGCAACATTACAATGTGCAAATACTGCTGCTAATCATACTTGATGGATGGCCCAACAGTTTAATCTGGACCATGCCATGTTTAAATTGCTTGTTGCAGAATAGAGAATGATTCTTGTCCAAACAGCTCAAGCCTGGCAGATGACTAAGCTAGGTAGAGAAATGAAGGAGCCCAACTGCTTAATCTGGGTCCTTGGAAGAAATAAGGGTAGATTTAGATAGGAGGGCAGTCAAAAGAAAAAGAGGACAATCAAGGTTTGCTAATTCAAGTGCACCCAATTCAAGTGAAGAAAAAATGTTAGGACTGCTAGGCTGGGTAAGTAGTGTAAGGTTGCAGAAGTAAAGGTGCCATTACCATTTGGCTTATCATGAAGAACTCATCTCATTCAGGATGTTGGCACCATGGCAGAGGTTTGATGACATAACAATGGAACCATGACTAATTTCCCCCTTTTCCCCAAACATCATTTACTAACACTCCCCAAAAGACCTTTGGATCTGCCCAATAGTCTTGATTCATTTCATTTCAGTACCAAGTCCAAGTCAAATTCTCAATTGACTAAAGGAAAAGAAGCCACATTTCTTGTGTAAAAATCATCATTCTGAATTCCACTCATTTTCCATGTCTAAAGTTTCATTTCATGGACTTAGTATTTTCCCCTACATTTTTCACTTCACAAAGTCATATTAACAGCTAATTTTATTATTTAGCTCCTTAAGCATTGTTCCCCTTCCCTAATTCTACAAAAACCATATAAAATCCCAAAAAATCTATTTAAATATCCCCCCTAGCAATATAGCTATAAAAGTCATGTCCTGGGGAATACTTAGTCCATCCGGGACTAATATTAACCCTTCACCGCCCTAAAAACTATGGGTGTTGATTAAACCTTTGGGTAAGAATCAATTACCATAGTTTCCCCGCTCATAAACCCCATCTATACCCCTCCCGCGCTAATGTTCTAAGGATATATTTATATGGTGAATTAAACATAAGCGGCGCATTCACATTAAAACCCCGCAAACGAAAGTTTAGACCCACCCCTCACCTTTATTTTTAATATTTAAATGGGCGGGTCCCGCGCCTAACCCTCCGCCACCACACATCCCCCGCAAGCCGTCCAATGCACAGTGATCCGGATCCAAGGGTGGGCGGTCGTTTTCACCAGCAAAGAGGCGGAGGTTTAGCGTCCAGGGGATTGGCAGTTTTCCCGCCATACCCCCGCCACACGTTGCCTTCCCGGGGTGTTCGGAGCCCCCTCCCCCAATACCACTTATGACTGGAGGGTGGTGCGGGGAGTACCAGATACCACCCTCCGCCCATTGACGTCACATCCACGTCACCTGTGACGTCACCACCGCGTCCTCGCTGCTACTCCACGTCGCTCCCACGTCATCCACCCGCGTCTGCGCCCTACCACCGTGTCACCGCCACGTCGCCATCCTTGTCATCTGCCACGTCATCCTGCCATACCAGGGACCTGCCGATGACGTCATGCTAAGGACCGTTTATTGTCATTTTCATTGGCCGTTTGGGAGCGCTGTGCATGCGGACTACGTCGTTTTGCTGCCTAAACCTGGAATTCACTCGCCCAAGCTGCTGCTGCACTCGAATTCGACTCAATTGCTCGTCATTGTACCAGTTCAACGCCCTCGGAGCTGTAAAACCAGGTATTTGCCCACAGTCAACTCATTTAACCCCTGTTTTCAGCATTTTCTCCTATTTTACCTGTAAAAAATTATGCAAGCTCCCACACTAAAGGCACTTATCCATCTAAATATTGCCTAAATTCCCTGGTAAATCTCCTGCTCCAACAAACTCGGTAAACCCGCGCCCTTCTGCAAAATTCACCGTTAAAGAGTTATTTTGAAACACGAGGTGTCGGCAGAAGTTCACACAGCATTGCATTGATCCCTTTTACCAGAAATCCCTCTGCAAAGGTCCAGCTACTTAGCTCAAAAAATTATGTTTCTCTCTGCAGATTGCCCCACAGTTTATCAATCCAGTAAAAAGTCTGTTGAAACTCTGAAAATTTGCCTCTATCATAAATACAGACAGCTAAAGCCACTACCAAATACAAATTCAATTTGCAGTCTTCAGTAGTTTCACTAATCCTGAGCTCAATTATTAATCCAGAAAATATTTCAATATGGCCACTCCATCAGCTCTAGATGTTGCTCCTATCAATACACCTAACAAGGAGCTTGAAGCTCTGCCTTTAGTTGACAGTGATTTCCTCATTCAGGATTTTGTTGGAGATAGAAACCACTTGCAGACCTTCTGCCAGCTGAGGAATAGCTACATAAGCAACAGTGATATGTATGGCATCTGGGAGTCAAATTTGCCTATCTATTTCTTGCCTTCTGTGAATATTTTTCCTGAAATAATTCACCTATGTACTGAAAATTATGACCCAAGCCTCAGAGCTGTCAAGTCTCCATCTGGGAGAATACTTTTTCATATTACTCCTGATTCCATCAATCAGATGCTCAATTTCAAACAGACCCAGCTGCTCTTTCCTTTTTCCATAAAATACCTGTTGGATGAAGGCCCCAAGCTCTCCAGCACTGAGATTGCTACAATTTCCAAGACATTCATGAGAGTAGACTGCCAACCTACTGGGCCACCTCCTTTCCTGTATGTCAATTTCAATGAGGTAGGCAAGTTGCTTGTAGACATGATAACCTCTGTGCTGGTTTTCTCAACCAGTGAGCATATTGATGAAACTGTGTTGGTCCTTTTGCCTACATATAGCCTTGGGAAGCCCCCTACTATGAAATACAACTATGCCAAGTTCATTGCCAACAACATACATGACCAACTGCTAAAGCTGGACAGGGAGGCAATATTCAAATATTCATCTTATATCTATCATTTGTTCATGTACTATCAGTCAGATTGTTTCCAATGCTCCAAAAAACTAGATTCACAGGGTGAAAGGAGGTCTGTCATCTTTTGGTCTTCAGTTTTTCATCAAGTCCATAACTCTCCTTATTCTTACTATGAGTTCATTGACCAATTTGTTTATCCAGTCACATGCCTCTTGAAAAGAACTCCTCGTCCCAGATTGTCATATGACATGCAGAAAATATTACAACTGTCCAAGAATTACAAAATAGGTGATTGGTATCTATACCAAAATCACACTGTCATTAGGATCTATGGCTGTGAGCTCTGTCCTTACAGGCTCCCAAGATATGTACCTATGAGATTGTTTGCCTTGGAATACTATAGGAAACTCATCAATTCTGATCTTACACATTTTCATAGTGCCAAGAAGCAAGCCAACCTAAAATTCAAAGACCATCTAGGCCCCTTCATCATGAACAAGAAGGATGGTTGGCAAGAGGCTGATCAAATACTGGGGCAAAAGCTCAAACTAAAAAGGAGTTTCTGGTGGGTCCCTCATGACCCTAATGGCTTCATCATTGCTATAAGAGTCAAATATAGGCTGTTAGCCTACAAGCATTGTCCATATCCCCAAATTGAGCAATATGCCAACAAACATGAGTGGGTGCTAGGCACACTAATTGAAGAATTCACTCAAGAAGAGATAATGGAACAAAATGTAAAATATTTAGAAAAAACTCTTGACTTGGATTATGTTCACCAGGTGACATTTAAGCTGCCACACCAAGTCGGGGAAGGCACCTCCACAGTTGCAGTTGCACAAGATGCTCAGCAAGAATCTACAACAACAACAGCCACAGCAAAGGGAAAGGAAGTGATGGATGCACAGCAGGAGACAGAGACAGAACAGACCACCACTTCCAAAGATCAGAGTCAAGGGCAAGCCCCTCTACAGCAAACTGAAGCATCACAGCTTCCAGTCTTGCAAACTCCTCTCAATGAGGAAAGAGGTAGAAAACGAGATGGAGAGGAGGCCACACCTCCAAGTGGGTCAACATAGCAACCAGAAGCCAAGAGGCAAAGAATTGACCCTCAGGCTGAAGAAGAGATCAGTGAAGAAAGGGTACAGAGCCAGAACAGAGGAAGAGAGTCCAGCCAGCAGACTGCTACCAGCTCATTCCAACAGGAACAAGGTATGCAGCATAGTACAGGGGTGTCATCTTCCAGGCAGCAGGGCAAGCAGACGGCTTGTGTCAAAGGAAATTTTATGGAAATTAAGGCACAAAATGAACTGTTAAGAGTACAACTTTATGATCAATTCCTAAAAACAACACTCTCCAAGCAACAAAGATTGATGGTAGCTTATGATATCAAGGAGGACAAGATGATTTTTACTCATTTCAAGCCTAAAGTTCCAAAACCCAAATCATCTGCAGACTACACAAAGAGAAATCTAGAGGTCCTCTCCAAGGATATACATCCCATGGATCAAATTGAACTGCATAAAAAGACAGGGGAAATGGTTTATGCTACACTTGCAGATAGGGCCATGCTGCCCCATCAGTTAAAAGAATCACTGAAAAATACAAATACACAATTGGATTTGGAAAGGATGTCTTCCACTGCTAAGGACAACCGAATAAAAACTTTGGAGGACATAATTATTGATCTAGGACATGATCCTAAGGATCTAAAGGGTATCAAGGCCCTTATGAAGAAAAAGGAGGATGACATTGCTGCACTCAGAAAGCAGGCAAAGCTGCCTGCAACCATTCACCCTCAAACAGCAGAACTTGCATAAGAGAAACAGGTTGATGAGACCATGGATATGCTTCTAAAGATGAATCAGAGAATACTACAGATGGAGGGAGAATTGGAGAAAGCCTTGCAGGATAAACAAGGGGAGTCAACCTCCCAACCCCCTCAAGCATCCTCAACTCTTGACACTGCTCCTCATACACAAACAACAACAGCCCCTCCTGCTATTCCAGCACCTACAACAGCTACATCAACTACGGATGCAATAGCAGCAACAACAGCAGTGCCAGAATCTAACATGAGCATGGAGGACTTAATGAAAGTTGTCAAGGAACTTGAAATTCAAGTGACAGAAATAAATGAGGCCAAAGATAGGCTGGCCAATCTAGAAGCTAGCTATGACAAGTCTAAAATGACAGTGGCCGAGAAGCAAAGGGAAATAAAAGCACTAGAAACCAGAGTGAAGGCCTTAGAAAAAGAACTATCTCTGGGCAAAACTCTGGCTGAGATAAAAAAGATTTTGTGGGCCAAAATTGGCCAATCAATTAATGACCAATGGAGATCAATACAGGCCATACATGAGCAGATTGAGTTAATAGGCATGGCTCAGTTCGAAATTCAAAAGGCCAGGACAACATTGGGGATTATGCCTGAACAGGCTAACAAGATGATTCATTTCCTTAACACTCACACCAAGGAAGAATTGGCAGCACTAGACATACACAGTCGAACTGACACTATTCTGACAACGACGAAAGTGCTGACCTTGAGAAATTTCACACAGACTCTAGAAAGGAAATGTCATGAGATGCAGGTAGAAGTAAATGATTTCAGGACAAAAATAACAGCATTGCAATGTAGAGGATTACCCAACCTAGTGACTCGTACTGGAAAACTGCTGTCCTGTGAACAATACACCACCAGGATCAACAATTATGTTGAAAATCAGATTATAGCATCTACCAGCTCTACAGAAGAAGCAGGACCTCCCTCTGGGCAGTCTCTGTATGATAAATTGGAGAATTTATTTTTTATTGAGCATGAGATTAATCATCTGTTCGAAGTGCCCCCAAATTTCTATAGATATACCGAAGCAGATGAAACACTCATAAAGATAAGGAGACATCAGCTACCTCCAGTTGATTGGTGGCAGGCAATGCTGGAGGTATTGCCCTGATAATTTTGCTCTACTCTTCTTTTTGGCAGCTTCATGGTCCCAGTCACAGTATAGGTCAGCAAAGAATCAACACACAGGTTCTGCAGCAATCATCAAGGCAGTGACTCAGCAAAGCATTAAGACAGCAAGCTCAGCAAACACAGATCAAAGACGCAGCTACAACCAACTTTGTTAAATCCAAAAAGTCAAAGCACGTCTGACAAAAGACAGTTGCCATGCCAATATTAACTGCTGTAGTTAGTTCTCTCATTTATTTCTGTAAGAGAGTTGGTGATGTAATTTATTACACAATGACTCATCATCTAGATATTTTATCTCCTATTTTTGTATATATATCCCCTCATAGAACGCATTGGGGGTCGGTTGTTGTGAATCTCTCTCTGAAGGGCTACATTGTATATCTCAGACTTTTTGCTAATACAAATTGTTGGTGAAGTTCCTGGTTCCTATACTATCTGAAGGTGGAAATGAAGGACTATGTTATGTTGCAGAATTCCTATGTCGTTTAATGGAACAATAACTTACTCTGATCTGTGTTTTGTCTTTCTATGTATGCATAAATTTGACATATGTCTCATGATCATAGCAACAGGGAAAAATAATAGCTTAGGACTTGTTTAAATACACCCTCTGTTCAATCTCTGTTTCTAAATATGTTTTCTTCAGAATCAACAATGAACATGAATTCTTAATTGCTCATATTTAAACTAATTCTCTCACTATGGATACTGTTTAGGAATCCTTAACTGCTCTTAAAGAATACTCCCACTTTCTCCACCAATTAGCATAGTGAAAGATTCTAGACTGCCTTTCACTCACTGATCTCATCCTTTCATGACCCAACTTTGAAGACTTGTTCCATTAATGCCTATCTAGCTTTGCAGCAAAACCCTTTCATCAAAGATAGACTTCAGCAATACACAGTCATGAACTCCATTGCCCAATGGTTAAGACTGCTCTCTAATCTATACACCAGCTCTGTTTGAATTCACCAACCAACCAAATTTAAAACAAATCAGTGCACCATAACTAGCCTAAAAATCACCCCAAAACAATGCTAAATTATAAAGAGAGATCCCTCTCTGGTTGCAGGTAGGCTAGGACCTGTAACTAAAAGACTAGTTAGTGGTTACCTCGGCCATATTCCCTATAGGAAGCAGGGAACAACCTGAGTGATAACATCATTGGCGACTCCACTGGGGAGCTTCAGTTTCAAATTGCCACTTACAAGGAAACAAGCTTCCTACTTTTCGAACGAATCTCCTGGGAAGTACCTCTAAAAAGCTGTGACTATAAGCTTCTCATAAAACACTAAGAAAATAAACTCAGAAGCTTGCTCCAAAGAAGAAAACTCGTTACACTAGGTCAAACCCTGACCCAGATCCTCCAGCTATTTTTGAAAACCCCAATTTAATCCCTAAGATCCTGAAGAAGCAAGAGCAACAAGAAGAGTTCTCTGATTCAAGTGCTGAAGCAGTTCAGCAGAGCTATATTCCCACCTCTGCTAAAGTATCAGTTCATCCTCACTTCACTTTTACTTCTCCTAGTTCTTCATCCACTTCCCAAAGTAGCTTCCCCACTCCTCCATACACTTTACATCCTACTCCTGTTATCACTGTTCTTCCAGTTGTCCCACTTCTTCTTGCTGTCCCAATTATCTCTACAAATATGGCTAACAGATTTGCCCCTTTACACTTACCTACCAATCCAGGGGCTATGCCCCAAGATTATCAACAAAAAATCACCTATTTTGATGGTACTGGTTCTTATACAGCGCAACAACACACCAAGAAAATGCAGGACTATTTTGAGAACTATGAAATTGATGACGAAGATGTAAGGATGAAAATTTTTGTACAAAGTTTAACTGGTGATGTAAGGACCTGGTTTAGGTCATTAGCTGCACATTCTATACTCAATCCTGATGCCTTATACCTCAACTTCTTAAACAAATGGGAAAAGAAGAAAGACCCTTTACACATCCTAACTGAGTATGATAATTTAAAAAGGGGACCACAAGAAACAGTTCAAGATTATTGTGTTAGATTCAACAATGTATACAACGCCATTCCTCAGAACCTGAGGCCCCCACCTGACCTTGCCTTGATCAAATTCCCCGATGGTTTTGATTTAGATATGGCATATCAATTAAGAGAAAGAGCACACCCAAGTCTGGCAGATATGCAGAATATAGTTGTTAGTGTGGAGGCAAACCTGATTGCTAAGAGAACCAGAGCTAAAAATGAGAGGAGAACAACATTTAAAGAGGAACCTTCAGCTTTCGAGAAAAAGCTAGATGCAATCATGAAAGGTATGGAGAGGTTAGGAGATAGAGTTGAGACCATTGAGAGAAAGTCTTCTTGGGAAGGACAAACAAGCAATACTACAAGGAACCCCAATTTTAGGAAAAATCAAAACCCAAATGCTGGGAGGACTGGTCCTGATCAGAATATCAGACCTCCATTTCAAGAGAACTATGCAGAGGCCTCAACCTCTAATGAACGAATAGAATATCCCCACATCAATCTAATGGGTTTGGATAGTGAACAACAAGTATTCTTAACAAAAGATGATCAACAATCCCAAGAATGCAAACAATTTCAAACAAAATTTGGTGAGTCATTTGATTTCAGAGAAGGGTATGATACAACAGTCTATTAGGTACATAAACAATATAAATTGAGAAGCAGAACCATAGATGTTCTTGAGCTTACCAAACCAACACATGCCAAACTGCCTAAGAAACCCAGTGATAAAGTTGTCTTAACAGAGTCCTCGGATAAAAAACTCCAAAGGGAAGTCAGAGTCGAAGATGTATCTGATGTACAGCCTTCAATAAATCCATCATCCACACCCTTTCTTTCAACAGAACTCTTGCACAAACCCCCAGAAAGGGAGCAAAATTCAAACATACCTTCTAACAGTGTACCTGGTCAAGAGAAGGTCACCCAAAACTCAGCAGAAAAAGAAAAATTTGCTGCTCAAAATATAAAAGTTCAGATGGAAAAGCCTTTCAATTTAGAAACAGAAATTGGCAAGCTGAAAATAGCCATTCCTCTTTCTGAACTGGCCAAACATGAGGTCTTTAGACAACAAATCAATAGGTAATTACAAGTGCCAGAGAATAGGGATGCAATTAATATTCTGGATGATCAGCCAGAACTGATTTTTGGCTCAGAAGTCAATGGCAAATCAGTTGATGGAGGTATCCCCCCATTTTATGTGAGCCTAAACATTCATGAAAAAGTGCTACACAATGCCATGTTTGACTCGGGAGCCTCCCATAATCTAATGCCCAAGTCAGTAATGGAAAAACTTGATCTAGACATCACAAGGCCTTATAAGGACTTGTTTTCATTTGATTCCAGCCAGGTAAGATGTCTAGGCCTAATCAAGGACCTTTGTGTATCCTTAGTCCAATATCCATCTAAAACAATTTTGATGGATGTGGTAGTAGCTGACATTCCACCCAAGTATGGTATGCTTTTATCCAGATCATGGGGTGCCAAACTCCAGGGATCTTTGCAGCTAGACATGTCATATGCCACAATTTCAGTCTTTGGCCAGCCAAAGAGATTATACCGAGAAACATTGATGAAATATGTGGTCAGCACTCAAGAGAAGCCTCAAAAATTCCCAATCTACTCCATTCATTCAGACATTGACTCATTTATATTATACAATGTTGATATGTGTCCTAAAACTAAGGTCAAGCTCCTAAAAACCACAGAAACCAGAAACATAAATGAACTGTCCAATGCCCAAGATCAAGAGATCATTGATGTGATTAGCACAACAAAGCTAACCAATATATCGCATGAATCACAAAATCCAGACCTGGCCACTAAACAAACATGTAAACTCATTGAAAGAAGCATTGATCAAGAAATCTTGTGGTATTTAGAATTTGATGGGTCAGTGAACAAACTAGGAGCAGGGGCAGGAGTTTGGATACACAATACACAAAATGACCATGCTCTAGGTCATGCATATAGGCTTAACTTCAGATGTACAAACAACATGGCCGAGTATGAAGCCCCATTGCTAGGTCTCAAACTGATTAGGAGTCTTGGAGTGACCAAAGTTTCCATTTTAGGCGATTCATATTTAATTGTACAGTAGATAAAGGCAAATTTTGTCACAAATGATCTCAGGCTAAGGTCTTACAGAATAGCAGCGACTGCGTTACTCAGAAGTGTCTTGGAATTTCAACTCACCAAAATACCTAGAAGCCATAATCTACATGCACATAGTTTGGCAAATTTTGCAAGCACCTGTAAACTTCCTTTTGGGCCTAACCACCAGTTCACTGCTGAGATTAAACACAGGCCTGTTGTCCCAGATAATGTAGACAATTGGCAAGTGTTTGAGAACGATACAGAAATAAATAATTTTTTGACCATGAAAGAATAATTCTCAAGCTTAAACATAGACACAAGCACTAGGGATGATCAACAGCAAGTAAAATGAATGTACGAAGCTGGAACCATTGCACCTATAAGATTTTCTAAATGGATTTCAAACCTTGTACCCACAAGAAAGAAAACTGGGGAGATAAGACTTTGTGTTGACCTGAGAAATTTGAACAAATTGTCTCTCAAAGACCACTACCCCTTACCAAAAATGGATCACATCTTACAAAGGGTAGTGGGAGCTTCAAGGATCTCACTATTGGATGGTCTCTCAGGATTCAATCAGATTCTAGTTCACCCAAATGATCAAGATAAAACAACTTTTACTACACCTTGGGGAACCTTTAAATATGTCAAAATGCCTTTTGGACTCAAGAATGCAGGAGCCACATTTCATAGGGCAATGGACATAACCTTCGCTAAAGAAATCCATGATTTCTTAGTCATATACCTTGATGATCTCACAGCTTTCTCAAAATCAGACCAAGAACATTTAAAACATCTCAGACGGGTGTTCTTAATTTGCAGAAAATATGGCATATCTTTGAACCCAAAGAAATCACTATTTGGCCTAGAAGAAGGCAAACTCAGAGGGCATATAATTTCAAAAGATGGCATAAGAATTGACCCTGATAGGATTCAAGCCATCCTTCAAGTCCCTCATCCAAGAAACATCAAAGAATTACAAGCTTTTCTAGGAAAGATTAATTTCCTAAGAAGATTCATTCCTAATTTGGCAGAACTAATAAGATTGTTGAATAACATGCTCAAGAAAGATGCCAAAGTCAAATGGACAGTAGAAGCCAAGCAAGCTTTTGAGGAAATCAAGGTAGCTTTAACAAGAACACATGTTCTTACCAGTCCTAGATTTGATAGAGACTTTATAATTTTTTCCTTTGCATCTAAGCATACAATTGATGTTGTCTTATTACAAAAGGATGACTTAGGATGTGAGAAACCCATTGCCTTTTTCAGCAAAGACCTTAGAGATGCCCCACTCAAATACCAGATCATGGAAAAGCAAGCATATGCCCTTGTCAAGGCTATAAAGGATTTCATAGTTTATATCTTGTACTCTCACATAATTGCATGTGTTCCCAATACAGTGATCAAAGACATTCTAACTCAAGAGGGAATTGAAGGTAAAAGGGGCAAATGGATAGCCAACATTTTGGAATATGACATAGAGATTAAGCCAACAAAACTTATAAAAGGACAAGGGCTAGCTAAGCTAATGACTGAAACCAATTTCCAAGCCCTTGACATCAATGAACTGGATAATGAACAGGAGATGGCGACTCCACAGATCAATCAAGCCTTCTTACAATCACCTTGGTATGCTGACATATGTTGTGTACTGTTAAACCTGCAAGCTCCTCCAGGGTTATCCAGAACCAAAAAGAGATTTTTGAAAATGAAAGCTTAAAAGTTTTGTATCATAGATAATGTATTATTTTGGAGAAATCATGAAGGTATTTTGCTTAATTGCCTAACTTTGGATGAAACTGATAAAGTCCTTAGAGAATTTCATGCAGGGGATTGTGGAGGACACCTATATTGGAAATCAACAGCTGATAAAATCCTAAGGGCTGGATTTTATTGGCCCTCCCTGTTTGCTGATTCAAAAAAGTTTGTGATGTCATGTCATAAATGTCAGATCTTTGAAGGAAAGAAAAAGTTGTTGCCTTTACCCCTCAAACATGTTTCAACTGAAAAACCATTTCAACAATGGGGTTTAGACTTCATTTGGGAAATCCACCCTTCGTCCTCTAGCCAACATAAATGGATTTTGACAGCTACAGATTACTTTACCAAATGGATAGAGGCCATACCTTGTAGACAAGCCAATGACTCAATCATCATACAATTCCTAGAGACCAATATCCTGTCTAGATTTAGCTGCCCAGAAAAGATCATAACAGACAATGCAGCTGCATTTAAATCCAGAATAATGATCAGTTTTTGTCACAAATATCATATTACCCTAGGTCATTCCATAGCTTATTACCCTCAAGGCAATGGCCTAGCTAAGTCCTCCAACAAAAGCCTCATTAACATCATCAAAAAGATCTTGGAGGAGAACAAAAAGAATTGGCATAACAAGCTTGTCAATGCACTATGGGCAAATAGATTGACCATTAAAAGATCTATTGGTACAAGTCCATATGAATTGGTGTATGGTCTGGAAGCTGTCTTCCCTTCATCTCTTGGGATCCCTGTGATCAAATTACTGCAAGAAATACAAGCAGAACCTAATGATATCCAGAGGAGGATCAATCAAACAATTCACTTACAGCAAACAAGGGAAGAAGTGTATCATAGAACCCAGGTTCTACAAGAGAAGCTGAAAAAGATGTTTGACAAAAGAACAAAATCTGAAGACTTCTTCATAGGAAACAAAGTACTAAAATGGGATTCTAGGAGGGAGGACAAACAGAAACATGGAAATTTTGATTTTCTTTGGAAAGGACCATTTGTAATTCAAGTTGTGTAGGGTAATAACACCTTTTTTCTAAAGAGTCTGGATGGTTCAAATAATGAGGAAGGCCCAGCGAATGGGAGAATGCTCAAGCACTATTATGATCCATGAACAAAACACAATTACATATTGTACATAAATATGTGTATTTTCAGCATTTTTCATTTACAACAGTAAGAGATAGGGAACAAAGTACAACAAATTTTTGAAGAAATATCAGCGAAAGTTATCAAGTGTGGTATATATGCTGAATGTTCCACAAGCAAATTTGAGGAAGGTATAGAGAACAGAGAACCAATGATAAGCAGTCATACAAACCAGCAAGACATAAACTAGTAATTGTTGCACAAATAAGGTCCAAAGATACTGCATACAGGTTCATAAGATTCAGATCAAAGGTGTCCATGACAAAGCAAAGTTCAAACTGCAGCAAGAATTGAAAATTAAGGCCATCTGACCTATTGTTCTTGGCTTTCCACCAGGAAAAGCCATCCCCAAGTGGAGCCACTGTTAGGTTCCTATACCAATAGGTTTCATCTTTCATGATTGACAGTGGAAGGGCTAAATATGTTGATCATTGCATGTTGCAAAGGTTCCATATTTTGTATACAGAGTAGGAAAAATAAAAGATGAAAAGAGGGTATGCCTTAAAAGAATAATCGAAAGGCAAGAAAATCAATTGGTCAAAAAAGAATAGTGAAAATGAACCCCAAATCAAAGACCAGGAAAGTGGCCAGTCAAAATTCCACTACTATCTTATTGGCAGCATTACAATGTGCAAATACTGCTGCTAATCATACTTGATGGATGGCCCAACAGTTTAATCTGGACCATGCCATGTTTAAATTGCTTGTTGCATAATAGAGAATGATTCCTGTCCAAACAGCTCAAGCCTGGCAGATGACTAAGCTAGGTAGAGAAATGAAGGAGCCCAACTGCTTAATCTGGGTCCTTGGAAGAAATAAGGGTAGATTTAGATAGGAGGGCAGTCAAAACAAAAAGAGGACAATCAGGGTTTGCTAATTCAAGTGCACCCAATTCAAGTGAAGGAAAAATGCTATGATTGCTAGGCTGGGTAAGTAGTGTAAGGTTGCAGAAGTAAAGGTGCCATTACCATTTGGCTTATCATGAAGAACTCATCTCATTCAAGATGTTGGCACCATGACAGAGGTTTGATGACATAACAATGGAAGCATGACTAATTTCCCCCATTTCCCCAAACATCATTTACTAACACTCCCCAAAAGACCTTGGGATCTGCCCAATAGTCTTGATTCATTTCATTTCAGTACCAAGTCCAAGTCAAATTCTCAATTGACTAAAGGAAAAGAAGCCACATTTCTTATGTAAAAATCATCATTCTAAATTCCACTCATTTTCCATGTCTAAAGTTTCATTTCATGGACTTAGTATTTTCCCCTGCATTTTTCACATCACAAAGTCATATTAACAGCTAATTTTATTATTTAGCTCCTTAAGCATTGTTCCCCTTCCCTAATTCTACAAAAACTATATAAAATCCCAAAAAATCTATTTAAATATCCCCCCCCTAACAATATAGTTATAAAATTCATGTCCTGGGGAATACTTAGTCCATCCGGGACTAATATTAACCCTTCACTGCCCTAAAAACTATGGGTGTTGATTAAACCTTTGGGTAAGAATCAATTACCATAGTTTCCCCGCTCATTTACCCCATCTATACCCCTCCCGTGCTAGTGTTCTAAGGATATATTTATATGGTGAATTAAACATAAGCGGCGCATTCACATTAAAACCCCGCAAACTAAAGTTTAAACCCACCCCTCACCTTTATTTTTAATATTTAAAGGGGCGGGTCCCGCGCCTAACCCTCCGCCACCACACATCCCCCGCCAGCCGTCCGATGCACAGCGATCCAGATCCAAGGGTGGGCGGTCGTTTTCACCAGCAAAGAGGCGGAGGTTTAGCGTCCGGGGGATTGGCCGTTTTGCCGCCATACCCCCGCCACGCGTCGCCTTCCCGGGGTGTTCAGAGCCCCCTCCCCCAATACCACTTATGACTGGAGGGTGATGCATGGAATACCGGATACCACCCTCTGCCCATTGACGTCACACCCACGTCACCTGTGATGTCACCACCGCGTCCCCGCTGCTACTCCACGTCGCTCCCACGTCATCCACCCGCGTCCGCGCCCTACCACCGTGTCACTGCCACGTCGCCATCCTCATCAGCCACCACATCATCCTGCCATACCCGGGACCCGCCGATGACGTCATGCTGACGTCATCGCCAAAAAGCGCCAAAAGCACCAAATTTGCATAAAATGACGCAAAAGGACCGTTTATTGTCATTTTCATTGGCCGTTTGGGAGCGTTGTGCATGCGGACTACGTCGTTTTGCTGCCTAAACCTGGAATTCACTCACCCAAGCTGCTGCCGCACTCAAATTCGACTCAATTGCTCGTCACTATACCAGTTCAACACCCTCGGAGCTGTAAAACCAGGTATTTGCCCACAGCCAACTCATTTCACCCCTGTTTTCACCATTTTCTCCTATTTTACCTGCAAAAAATTCTGCAAGCTCCCACACTAAAGGCACTTATCCACCTAAATATTGCCAAAATTCCCTGCTAAAGCTCCTGCTCCAACAAACTCTGTAAACCCGCGCCCTTCTGCAAAATTCACCATTAAAGAGTGATTATGAAACCCGAGCTGCCGGCAGAAGTTCACACAGCATTGCATTGATCCCTTTTACCAGAAATCCCTCTGCAAAGGTCTAGCTACTTAGCTCAAAACATTATGTTTCTCTCTGCAGATTTCCCCACAGTTTATCAATCCAGTAAAAAGTCTGTTGAAACTCTGAAAATTTGCCTCTATCATAAATACAGACAGCTAAAGCCACTACCAAATACAAATTCATTTTGCAGTCTTCAGTAGTTTCACTAATCTTGAGCTCAAGTATTAATCCAGAAAAGATTTCAAGATGGCCACTCCATCAGCTCTAGATGTTGCTCCTATCAATACACCTAACAAGGAGCTTGAATCTTTGCCTTTAGTTGACAGTGATTTCCTCATTCAGGATTTTGTTGGAGATAGAAACCACTTGCAGACCTTCTACCAGCTGAGGAATAGCTACTTAAGCAACAGTGATATGTATGGCATCTGGGAGTCAAATTTGCCTATCTATTTCTTGCCTTCTGTGAATATTTTTCCTGAAATAATTCACCTCTGTGTTGAAAATTACGAACCAAGCCTCAGAGATGTCAAGTCTCTTTCTGGGAGCATACTTGTTCATATTACTACTAATTCCATCAATCAGATGCTCAATTTCAAACAGACCCAGCTGCTCTTTCCTTTTTCCATAAAATACCTGCTGGATGAAGGCCCCAAGCTCTCCAGCACTGAGATTTGCTACAATTGCCAAGACATTCATGAGAGCAGACCATCAACCTACTGGGCCACCTCCTTTCCTGTATGTCAATTTCAATGAGGTAGGCAAGTTGCTTGTAGACATGATAACCTTTGTGCTGGGTTTCTCAACCAGTGAGCATATTGATGAAACTGTGTTGGTCCTTTTGTCTGCATATAGCCTTGGGAAGCCCCCTACTATGAAATACAACTATGCCAAGTTCATTGCCAACAAAATACATGACCAATTGCTAAAGCTGGACAGGGAGGCAATATTCAAATATTCATCTTATATCTATCATTTGTTAATGTACTATCAGTCAGATTGTTTCCAATGCCCCATGAAAAAACTAGATTCACAGGGTGAAAGGAGGTCTGTCATCTTTTGGTCTTCAGTTTTTCATCAAGTCCAGAACTCTCCTTATTCTTACTGTGAGTTCATTGACCAATTTGTTTATCCAGTCACATGCCTCTTGAAAAGAACTCCTCCTCCCAGATTGTCATATGACATGCAGAAAATATTACAGCTTTCCAAGAATTACAAAATAGGTGATTGGTATCTGTACCAAAATCACACTGTCATTAGGATCTACGGCTATGAGCTCTGTCCTTACAGGCTCCCAAGATAAGTACCTATGAGATTGTTTGCCATGGAATACTATAGGAAACTCATCAATTCTGATCTTACACATTTTCATAGTGCCAAGAAGAAAGCCAACCTGAAATTCAAAGACCATCTAGGCCCCTTCATCATGAACAAGAAGGATGGTTGGCAAGAGGCTGTTCAAATACTGGGGCAACAACTCAAACTAAAAAAGAGTTTCTGGTGGGTCCCTTATGACGCTAATGGCTTCATCAGTGCTAGAAGAGTCAAATATAGCCTACAAGCATTGTCCATATCCACAAATTGAGCAATATGCCAACAAAGATGAGTGGGTGCCAGGCACACTAATTGAAGAATTCACTCAAGAAGAGATAATGGAACAAAATGTAAAAGATTTAGAAAAAACCCTTGACTTGGATTCTGTTCAGTAGGTGACATTCAAGCTGCCACACCAAGTCGGGGAAGGCACCTCCACAGCCGCAGCTGCACAAGCTGCTCAACAAGTATCTACAACAACAACAACCACAGCAAAGGGAAAGGATGTGATGGATGCACAGCAGGAGACAGAGACAGAACAGGCCACCACTTCCAAAGATCAGAGTCAAGGGAAAGCCCCTCTACAGCAAACTGAAGCATCACAGCTTCCAGTCTTGCATACTCCTCTCAATGAGGAAAGAGGTAGAAAACGAGATAGAGAGGAGGCCACACCTCCAAGTGGGTCAACACAGCAACGAGAAGCCAAGAGGCAAAGAATTGACCCTCAGGATAAAGAAGAGATCAGTGAAGAAAGGGTACAGATCCAGAACAGAGGAAGAGATTCCAGCCAGCAAACTGCTACCAGCTCATTCCAACAGGAGCAAGGTATGCAGCATAGTACAGAGGTGTCATCTTCCAGGCAGCAGGGAAAGCAGCCAGCTGGTGTCAAAGGAACTTTTATGGAAATTAAGGCACAAAATGAACTGTTAAGAGTACAACTTTATGATAAATTCCTAAAAACAACACCCTCCAAGCAACAAAGATTGATGGCAGCTTATGATATCAAGCAGGACAAGATGATTTTTACTCATTTCAAGCCTAAAGTTGCAAAACCCAAATCATCTGCAGACTACACAAAGACAAATCTAGAGGTCCTCTCCAAGGATATACATCCCATGGATCAAATTGAACTGCATAAATAGACAGGGGAAATGGTTTATGCTACACTTGCAGATAGGGCCATGCTGGCCCATTAGTTAAAAGAATCACTTTAAAATACAAATACACAATTGGATTTGGAAAGGATGTCTTCCACTGCTAAGGACAATCGAATAAAAACTTTGGAGGACATAATTATTGATCTAAGACATGATCCTAAGGATCCAAAGGGTATCAAGGCCCTTATGAAGAAAAAGGAGGATGACATTGCTCCACTCAGAAAGCAGGCAAAGTTGCCTGCAACCATTCACCCTCAAACAACAGAACTTGCACAAGAGAAACAGGTTGATGAGACCATGGATCTGCTTCTAAAGATGAATCAGAGAATACTACAGATGGAGGGAGAATTGGAGAAAGCCTTGCAGGATAAACAAGGGGAGTCAACCTCCCAACCACCTCAAGCATCCTAAACTCTTGACCCTGCTCCTCATACACAAACAACAGCAGCCCCTCCTGCTATTCCAGCACCTAAAACAGCTACATCAACTACGGATGCAACAGCAGCAACAATAGTAGTGCCACAATCTAACATGAGCATGGAGGACTTAATGAAAGCTGTCAAGGAACTTGAAATTCAAGTGACAGAAATAAATGAGGCTAAAGATAGGCTGGACAAGCTAGAAGCCAGCTATGACAAGTCTAAAATGACAGTGGCCGAGAAGCAAAGGGAAATAAAAGCACTAGAAACCAGAGTGAAGGCCTTAGAAAAAAAACTATCTCTGGGAAAAACTCTGGCTGAGATAAAAAAGATTTTGTGGGCCAAAATTGGCCAATCAATTAATGACCAATGGAGATCAATACAAGCCATACATGAGCAGATTGAGTTAATAGGCATGGTTCAGTTCGAAATTCAAAAGGCCAGGACAACATTGGGGATTATGCCTGAACAGGCTAACAAGATGATTCATTTCCTTAACACTCACACCAAGGAAGAATTGGCAGCACTAGACATACACAGTCGAACTGACACTATTTTGACAACGAAGAAAGTGCTGACCTTGAGAAATTTCACACAGACTCTGGAAAGGAAATGTCAGGAGATGCAGGTAGAAGTAAATGATTTCAGGACAAAAATACCAGCATTGCAAAGTAGAGGATTACCCAGCCTAGTGAGTGGTACTGGAAAACTGTTGTCCTGTGAACACTACACCACCAGGATCAACAATTATGTTGAAAATCAGATTACAGCATCTACCAGCTCTACAGAAGAAGCAGGACCTCCCTCTGGGCAATCTCTGTATGATAAATTGGAGAATTTATTTTTTATTGAGCATGAGATTAATCATATGTTCGAAGTGCCCCCAAATTTCTATAGATATACCGAAGCAGATGAAACACTCATAAAGATAAGGAGACATCAGCTACCTCCAGCTGATTGGTGGCAAGCAATGCTGGAGGTATTGCCCAGATAATTTTTCTCTACTCTTCTTTTAGGCAGCTTCATGGTCCCAGTCACAGTACAGGTCAGCAATGAATCAACACACAGGTTCTGCAGCAATCATCAAGGCTTTGACTCAGCAAAGCATTAAGACAGCAAGCTCAGCAAATGCAGATCAAAGACGCAGCTACAACCAACTTTGTTAAATCCAAAAAGTCAAAGCACGTCTGACAAAAGACAGCTGCCATGCCAATATTAACTGTTGCAGTTAATTCTCTCATTTATTTCTGTAAGAGAGTTGGTGATGTAATTTATTGCACAATGACTCATCATCTAGATATTTTATCTCCTACTTTTATATATATATATATATCCCCTCATAGAACGCATTGGGGGTCGGTTGTTATGAATCTCTCTCTGAAGAGCTGCATTGTATATCTCAGACTTTTTGCTAATACAAATTGTTGGTGAAGTTCCTGGTTCCTATACTGTCTGAAGGTGAAAATGAAGGACTGTGTTATGTTGCAGAATTCCTGTGTCGTTTAATGGAACAATAAGTTACTCTGAACTGTATTTTGTCTTTCTATGTATGCATAAATTTCACATATGTCTCATGATCATAGCAACAGGGAAAAAGAATAGCTTAGGACTTGTTTAAATACACCCTCTGCTCAATCTCTGTTTCTAAATATGTTTTCTTCAGAATTAGCAATGAATATTAATTGTTAATTGCTCATATTTAAATTAATTCTCTCACTGTGAAATACTGTTTAGGAATCCTTAACTGCTCTTAAACAATACTCCCACTTTCTCCACCAATTAGCATAGTGAAAGATTCTTGACTGCCTTTCACTCACTGATCTCATCCTTTCATCACCCAACTTTGAAGAATTGTTCCATTAATGCCTATCTAGCTTTGTAGGAAAACCCTTTCATCAAAGACAGACTTCAGCAGTACACAATCATGAACTCCATTGCCCAATGGTTAAGACTGTTGTGTAATCTATACACCAACTTTGTTTGAATTCACCAACCAACCAAATTTAAAACAAATCATTGCACCATAACTAGCCTAAAAATCACCCCAAAACAATGCTAAATTATAAAGAGAGAGCCCTCTCTGGTTGCAGGTAGGCTAGGACCTGTAACTAAAAGACTAGTTAGTGGTTACCTCGGTCGTATTCCCTATAGGAAGCAAGGAACAACCTCAGTGATAATAGGACCATTCCTTAGAAAATATGTATCCTTCGGAAAATGATTTGGGAAAACATGAATTCCTGAAAAATTTATGCATGCATACCTTGAAATAAGAATGGTAGCATCTGAGTTCTTCATAACTCCAGTGGAATCACCATGAATCTATGAATTTCGAATTCTTCAACAATGGAGTCACCAAGCTATTTTTGCAACCTCAAAAATATTCCTGAGCTCCTACTACCTTCAAAAGTTCAGCTTCTTGACTTCGGGAATGAGTAATCTTTATACTCCTGGAAGACGCACCAAAATGTTATCACTAAAATAGGACCCTGATAGGTTGTTGATCAGACTATCTCAGTGTAACTATTTCAAACCAATATTTTAGCTAAGGCTTATCCTCCTGAGCCTGAGAGGGCTCTCTCAAAGGGTTAATGATATTGATTTAAGATATAGATAGATGGCTAACTCTATGGTTTGTGATTTTATATGTTTATAGGTTGAAATATGGAGACTTGCTACCATTGGGCTATGGATTCAATGATAGAAATAAAGATAACAAATAGCTCTCCTTATAAAATTAAGGCTTGTATATACTTCAATGAAAGAGTAACACATTTAGGAAAGTTTCAATAGCTTGAAGTTCATAGGAGTCAGAGCATGTGGGCATGGATTTTGAGTAATGACACATCAAGGTATTCAAAAGGAAAGTATTTAAAGTGATTCATCAAAGTTTAATACTCAAAGGAAGTCAGAGCATGAGTAACCATGAATTCTGTGTGATAAGTATTAAAACATTGTAGAAAAACATCCAAAGGTAGGACCCAAGAACTCAATTCACCATAGTTTAACACTTAAAGGAATTCAGATCATATTCCTCCATGAATTCTAAGCAATAAGCATTAAGACTATGGAAGTAAAACATATCAAAGATAAAATATAAAGCTCACTGAAGTACACCAAGAATCTCAGCTTTAGAAAAGTCAAACTACTTTTGTATATATCAGTCCCTCCACAGCATTTACAAAAGTAGTCTTTTTCTATCTCATTTTCCAACCCTTTAGCATTTCCTCTCTTGCTTCATATATAGCTTTTACAATAAGGATTCCATCATACCTCATCAAGAGAATTTGAATTTTCTATGAGTGACACCTATTCTAACCATAAAACAAACCTTTAAATGCATTTGGCAGCTAACTAACAGTCCTACAGTCCTAATACAATTAAACCACCTTAACTAAACATTGAATTCATTCTTTGACAGCTTCAACCTCATGAGGTTGAATTTGATGAAGTCTCCCACGTTGTCACCTTACTGCTGATGATAAACCCTACAAATTAGGGAACATGTTTCCCTGTTTTTAGGTTTAGGATCTTTGAACATTAGCACGTGGGACAAAGACTTTATCTTCTAATCCATGACATATTTTATGAAATTCAAGGAGGTTTTTTTATTCCATGTTGTCTAGAACAAAAACCTCTCTTGTTTTTTTAAGAGACTTCTCCAGCTGTCCAGAATCTATCCTCTAAAAACACGTGTAAAATAGGAAAAATTTGTTCTCTGAAATTAGGGTTTCAAAGAAATCTTAGTATCTCCCAACTGATAACACTTATGAAGAACGTGAGATAGGTTATTATAGAGGGAGAGTTTATGAAGACAAACATCCTTTAGAATTCCAAAATACCTTTTCATGTGACTAGAAATTGTCTTTGAATATCAGGTGTAAACTGGAAAATTCTGATTTCTGAAAAACTATACCTACAGTTGTTTCATAGCGCAAGTTGGGTCATCCATTTCTCCCAGATCATAATGAATTTTAAGAAACTGAAAGAGGCTTTTGTATTTCAGTGTGTTAGGAATAAAACCCTCTTTCAGTTTTCCAAAATATGCTTTTAGCGGCTCAAAAAACCTCCTGGAAGTTGACTACATAGAACAGTTTGTTTTCGTTGAAAAAAGGTTGCTTCAGTTATTTCATAACACAAAACTGGTTTTTTACATTGTCTGCACTACGAAAACGTGAATTAGTAGCTAGCTTCAATTTCTATTTTAAAATGGCCAAACATATGACTTTCAAAACATGATATGGGACCCATAAAGTGTAAAACAAGGTTGTTGAACTTTATTTGATGATGGAAATGAGACTCTAACCCTATGACTTGGACTCTAAAAACCATAAAAGTGACTTAACCACCATTTAACATTATGACTTAGGAACAAATGTAAACTATCCAAGTTTTAGAAAATTTTAGGGTGATAACAGGTTTACAACTCTCCTTGTAGAATCTCTGCGGTATGTCATATTCATACTTTCCTTGAGAGACAAATAATTACCCATCACCTTGTCATACTTCGAACCCGAGAAAGTAGTGCATGAGACCCATGTCCTTCATTTAAAATTCCCTTGCAAGGTCCTCCTTGAAATATATGATCAACATCTCATCACTAGATAAAATAAAATTATCAACATGTAAGACAATAATGAGAAATTTACCTTCTATCCATACGTGATGAGGTTTACATCTGGTTCACTTATGGTGAAGCCCAAACCGGTAAGGTAACTATTGATCTTGGTGTACCAAGAAGGAGGTGCTTGCTTGAGATCATACAGTGCTCACTTGAGTTTGCACACATGAGACTCATGATCAAATGTCTCAAAACCTTTTTGTTACTCTATGTACACCTCCTCCTTAATAACCCCATTCAAAAATGTTGTTTTTAAACCCATCTGGTGGATATTTCACCCAATCTGTGTAGCGAGATGAAAAATTGATCTAATTGATGAGTACCTTACTACAAGAGAAAATGTCTCCTCATAGTCAATTCCCTCAACTTGAGAGTATCCCTTGGCCACAAATCTGGCATTATACTTCCCTATTCTTCCGTTTGTTGCCTGCTTCACCTCGAAGATCCATCTCAAACCCACTATTGATTTATATGTTGTTCTTGGGATCTTTTCCCAAACATGGTTCTTTGCAATGGATTCATATTCCTCCACCATTGCATCAACCCATACAGGTTTCTCTATTTCTTCCTCAAAATGGGATGCCTCAATCTCTATAAGCTTAGTCATAAGAGCCATGTCACCAGTGTACCTCTCAGGTGACCTCCTTTTCTTCCGTAAATTTGAAGGATATCCCACATTCTCCCTCGCATCCTGCACAAGTCTATCAACTTCCTTAGTTCTTTTTCTGCCTTCTCTAGAGGTTTTGCTTTAGTAAATGTCTCCAGTCTCTGCTCCACAATTTGTGGTTTCTCTACAACTTCTTGAGGTTGCTCTTTTTGAGCTAAAATCTCATCTTTTGGTGGCATCTAAAGCTCCCTCTCAAGAGAGCACCACATAGAATTATCCTAATCAAAATTTACATCCCTTCACATAACTATCATTATGAGTGATGGCAAGTACACATGTTAGTTATGGGAAATTTTTGTGTAACCCACAAATACTGTTGGGTCCCTATAATACTAGTGATTACCCCATTACTATTGTAGTTATACCCCTTATTTATATTGTTGTGCCCCTATTACCCCCATATTGTTATTTCTGTGCCCCATAGAATCCCTTTATTGTTATTTTTGTGGCTTTATATTATTATTGT